>PPJG02000007.1:305400-344920 GCA_003705695.2 Blastobotrys serpentis | reverse complement strand
GCCGTTCTATCTGGGTTCCGTTCCACCCCCTGTGTGTTCGTGCAGGTAGTTGGTCTACATGTTTCTCATCGCAGAGTAGAGCGGTGGGTAACACAATAATTGGAGGATAAAAAACGCAAAATATTTTTAATTTTTTTTTTTTTGTTAAGCGCCTATGGCTTTTGCAAGATGTGTGGAATCAGGCAATTGTTTGTTATGGACCAAGCTTCACATCATTTTTTGTGTCCTATTACAGAATTGCGCTTTTTGAAAATCCCCTTTGGTTGCGAGAGTGTTTTGGTGTAGTGAGCTGAGTTTGATGGTGGGTGACACTTGGAATGTAAGTGTGTGAATTTGGGAGATAAGATATTTTTCTAATTTTTTCCACTTTGCAGTTCACCAAATCTTTTATTAACGCCAAAAGTACACTGGAAACCCAAGTCTAAAAAAGACAACAAGACTCTTTTTCTACTTTTTCTTTTTTCCTGTTTTGAGAACTTTTTGTTGTGGAAAGACAACAAGAACAGCGCTTTCCATTATTATTCTCTTATTGGTTGGATTTTAATCAAATCACCACTTTGAACACACGCGTTACATTCAGCGTCTCTTCTGTCTCCCATTTTTTTCGTGTTCCACTCACTTTACCTAACTAGGAAGTCACGCGTTAGGAGTCCGGGTAAGCAGGAAAATTTTTGTCCTTGTTATAGAAGGAATTAGTTCGTTGGGAAGAAGAGGGAAAGAAAAATTTTTCCGCGCATACGCGATTTTTTTTTTTTTTTTTTTTTTGAGTGTGTTTCGTCATTTTTATTCTCCCAATTTTTTTTTTTTCCTTTGGTCTTTTTACTATTTTTTAAATCCAATTTTTGATACGCATTTTCAAAGTCGTGAAGGTATAATATCTTGACCTACGGACGAGAAGTGGCTTTTTTTTTGGGAAGAGTTTATATATATAAAGAACGACAACAGGAGGGGACATACAAACGAGTTTATAACTGCAACTGGTTCTGGTACTAACATTTTTTCCGACAAAAAGTCTACAGACACGCACTGAAATTTTTTTTTGTTACTTGCATAACCAGCCACCAGAATTTTTTTTTTTTTTTGAAAGAAAAAAAAGAAGCTTTTAGTTTTCCTATTTATTATCACCACCATGTCAACAGTATTGGATCTTTTGCAAACCGCTGTAGATAGTAATCGACAGCCCACGACAAACGGAGGTAGCAGTGTGAATAACACAACTAGCTCAGGTCCACCATCAGCAGGAGGACCCATGACAAATAACTTGTTTTCGCCGACGCGGCAAAATTTCTATGGTGGAGGCAACTATTTCGGACAGACGTCTAATTTTGCATTAAGGATCGCAAATCTTCCTTACGACATCACTAATAGAGAACTTCGATTACTATTCGCATTATCTAACGACTTTGTGTCGTGTTTCATCTCGTCCATGATCATTAATGCAGATGGAACAAGATCAGGAGTTGTTTATTTCAAATCCAACCCTGCACTAAAAAAGGCATTCTCATTATTAAACAATAGACCAGATGTTTTTGATGGTCAACAAAGACCCTTGATCTGTGAGATTCTAAGTCCAAAGACAGATTCAGACAATAATAATGTGTCTGGATCAGAATCATCCTCCAACGCCTCTAATTCTCCTCCAAATCACGCGGCCGTGAGCACGCACCATCATTCGTTTAGATTCTTTGATGATTCTACAACGACAAACTCATTCAACAGGGGCAAGAACCTCCTTTTGGAATCCACGGATAATGATGAAATCGAACGAATCATGAATTCTAGGGATTTCTTTGGCGACGATGACGATGTGGTTGTAGATAACAAGCACACAAACAACCATCCTCCACCACAACCACCGCAGCCACCATCGTCTGCGCCGCCTCCGCAGGCTCAACAACAACAAACAGCTCCTTCTCAAGTGCAGCCTCCGCAACAAGCTCAGCAACAACAGCCTCCACAACAACAAAGCACCCCGAGCTCACCTCCAGACTCTGCATCATCCCACATTCCGGCTATCACAACCAACGATTCGCAAGAAATCGAAAAGCTGATAAGTGACGGCCAAGGAGGACGCATAGTGATTCCTTATTCGGCCTCGACAAACTCTACCACCGCAGTCCAGGTGATGCAAAACGGCGGCCGAGTGCTTCCACCAGCCAACCCTGCGGATCAGAACCCACCATGTAATACTCTTTATGTGGGTAACATTCCTCCGAACACAGTCGAAGACGAATTAGTTGCATTATTCTCCAAACAAGAGGGTTATCGAAGGTTGAGCTTCAAAGTGAAGAATAACGGTCCAATGTGCTTTGTCGAGTTTTCAGACGTCAGACTAGCCACACGGGCCCTATCTGAACTCTACGGCTTTGGCTTAACTAACAGTGTGAAGGGTGGTCTTCGTCTCTCCTTCTCCAAGAACCCTCTCGGTGTTAGATCCGAAAGAGACAAAAATAACAGAAAGAAATAAGTTATTCTAATGATGTAATGTGTATAACAACAACCAAAGTACTCTCTAATTTTTACCATCCACGTTAAAACCTCCTTAAAATTCATTTTTACATCATCTATCACTCTACATCTATACACTCAATATTAGCATTTTGTGATTTTTTTTTTTTTCATCTTTTGTTTATTTTACACTTCACAAGCATTTCTTTAAAGAAAACAACTAAAACAGCTGTCAAAACTGCGGCTTGGCTGGAATGTGATGGAACGTTTTGCCCCCCCCAAAAAAAAAAGGCGCAGCGCGAAAAGACCGATCGGGGTGCGGCGAGGTTACTCATGCAATTATTTTTCTCAATCGGGAACGCCGCATAACAAGCGGACATAATCGGCTGATCGGAAAGCGGCCGGCAGCCGATCAAAAGAAAACAAGGAAAACCCTTAGCAAACGTCAAAGTAGTGAGTGTCTAACGAAGTAGGCAGGTATGATATTAAGAATTATAAAATACAAAATATAAAGAGATAGATAGGAATTAAATAGGGCTTAGACGTTTCCTCTCTCGTAAGAGGACACTGGATTAATAACTCTTTGTTGCGATTCCGAATCTGCCATAAAGTTTTGGTCTGCGGTGGAAGTCTTGTTTTTGTTTCTAACTGAGAAGAAGCCTCTCTTTTCCGAAGGAGCTGAGGCCCCATAACGTTGGGTCTTGTCTCTATTGAACAAGCAGGCACAATTGAGCAAACCGAACGAAAGCATCAGCAGGGCGACCGAGGTCCAGGTGAAGGCCATGAGCTTGACGCCAAGGGAGGCCTTCTTGTTGATGTCACCAAAGGCGTTCTTAGCCATGACAAACGCGGCGGTCGAGAGACAGGAGGCTGCGGTCACGAAGAGCAGAGCGACGAATTGGAAGACGGCGGAAAGGGCTGCTCCAAGACGGGCGCAGAAGGAAAAGAACGAGAAAAAGAAGGTGAGAACGGTGAAGAAAAGTCCAATAAGATAGAACGCAAAGTTGAATCGAGTGAGGAAGAAATATGTGTCGTGGTTATCAATGATGTCCTTTGGAACCCCAGTGTCGGTGTGGAAAGTTCGGTCTGGTTGGAACGCAAAGGCTGGCTTTGCCTTGGAACAGTTCACGTTCTTGCCATCCTTGACTTCACAAAAATTGTATAAGGTCCAACGAGTGGTTGAAGGCGCTCCAGGAATTCCGGACGTATCAGCTTGTAACCAGAAAAATTCGTTTAGTGGGGTGGACTCTTTGGTGCCAGCCAACAAGATGAAAAACAGCAATACAATTGCTCTAATAAAAAAATGTGTTAGAAAAATTCATGTTTGTTTCTTGTTTTCCTTTCACTTACCCAGCGGTGAAGAGAAATGAGGCCGCAGTGAATACCGGACGTGCTACCGCCATTTTACAATTATCTTTGTCAATATTAAGATCTGACTTAATTAAAAAAATGGCTGGCTCCGTGGGATGCTGCCTTATATATAACAACAAGAAAATTGCCTTTTGTTTGTTTATGTATGCCTTTCCCAATTCGGTCACGTTTAAGATTGCTTTGACAACCCGATGACGGAATAATCATGCGACCTTCATGTACAGAACAGGCGCACAGAATAAAAAGCTGCCGCCTACTGGCACTTTCTTTTTCTCAGCATTTGCCTTGCGTTCGAGCTTTTTTTTTTTTTTTTTTTTAGCTTCTTTTTTCCGTATCGTCTTTAGGCTTTGCAAGCTCTGTTATTGTGTGGGAATCTCGCTGCCTCTTTTCAGATGGTTCCTAGCAATCTTTTTGTTTCCATCCGATTTCCCTTGTCTCGGACCAAAACGTCAACCGCAACAAGCCGCCGAACCTTCCCTAATTAAACAAAGAAAACAAAAAAATAAACATCGGCCCGATCCCTCCGCCGATCCCTGCGTCCCTGTCTAGTTACCACAGTAACAGAACGACCCTTATATCATTTTCTTGGAAAGCTGTACCGTCGGCCCGACCAATGTTGGGAGTAGAGCTTATGTGCATTCACACAGTGTGATATATGCGAGGTATTCAGCGGCCAGAGAGACGACGACCAGTGCTTTTGGTTCTTTTCTAGAAAAGAACGCCGCCCGCAGGGCTCAGCCAATGCCTCCGGCGGCTTCTTTTTTCTCCGAAAAGAAGCAAAAAAGGTAGCTCTGCGAGGCTGTGCGTTGTGGGCTCAGGACATGGACAAGAACCATTTAATGTAAGTTTTCCCGTCGGTGGATCACGTGACCACTACTGATACAATTAGTAAGAAAAAAAAAAGTCTAGACCGTCGAAAATTTTCTTGGCTGCAACGACCGTCGACCAAAAATAAGCAGAGGCTGCTTACTGCACCTGCGAAGCCCATAATACTCAATAATTAAATTTACCACGTTTCGAAGTTGCAGATCGCGATGCGTGGAATATAATTTTATTTTATTCGCCGCAGGAACTCATGGCTCAGGCACGAACGGGCTTGGCCACGGCAAATCGTTTTAACAGCCCAGAGGCCGGCAGTGGTAGCTCAAAGCCCGTTTTCCCCAACTGCGAAAGCCACACTTCACAAAAACAAAACGGCACTAATTCTCAGAGTGGAGAACGACGAAACGATAATAAAAATTAAAAACAAAAAACAGCAATGTAACGTCGAATGCAATTGTGGTTTTGAGTGAGTTGCGCCCTTGTGCAGACCCGAGAAGTCCGTTATCTCCTGTCAGAAAAGAACGAATCATGATGATCCCGGCACCTGTCATTAATATTTTCGTTCGTTTGCAAATAGGATCGTCTTGCAAATGATAATACTTATTTTTAGCATCCTGTCCGATGCGGCCATAGTCAGCTGAATTCATAATGATCGAGTTCTTTTCACTGCCATCTTCTCCCTTTTTTTCTCTCATCTGAAACAACCAGTCCTGTCAAACGAAAAAGGGACCGAATGACGTAAAAGAAGGTTAAAATGGTCTCGGGTTCCATGTTGCTATGGCAACGTGAGTCAATAGTGGGGAAAAAGCTGCAGGTTGACTTCTAGAAACAGGGATTTTCACCAAGACATGTTTCTAGGCTAGGCTAAATTTAACATGCAGTGAAAAAGAATGTAGTATTTGTAGTTTATTTTTTTTCGGTCTAGTTAAAGCTTTCACCGAAACCAGCAACATGGTCCGTGCGCGGGGTTTGTTTTAAAGATTTTTTTTTTTTTCCATGTGAATGACTAAGACCCGTTGAAGAAGAGATGACTCGATTGTCCAATGCCAATCAGAACGGTAGGTGAGAAGAACAGACAAGCAGTAACGTTGATCGGTGAAGATGGGTCTAAAAGTCGATAGTAACGGGAGGATCAGCTGGTCGTGAAGCGGTATTGCTGATCGGGACGGGACGACTCATCAATCACGTCTTTTTCTTGCATAAAAAAAAAAAGCATTCCCCGAACCTAAGACACTGCCTCTCACGAGATGGTTGTGGAGCTTACCGAGGTGATCATTCGCGGGTTGGCGCGCAGTATTCTGCATAGTCATATGCATGGAAGCAATATAATTTGACGTGTGGAAGGAATTTGGGGGGTGGCACTTGCTTTTTTCGGACGGAGTATAAGCCACACACACCAATATAGGGTCTTCATAATTGCTTTTTACTTCATTTTTTTAACCTTCAACCGAGACCGTTCTTTTTTTTTTAAAATTCAGGTTCAGACTGTCTTGGAGATGAACCTGACGGGTCGGTAGTGGGTCAGGAATATGAACATGATTTGCCGCGGAATTGAGAGCAACTTAATTAGATTTATTTATTTATTTATTTTTTTTCTTTCTCCAATTTGGATCGATCGATGATGTGGAGAGAGAAGAAACAGTGTAAAATAATAATACAGATCTTAAAAAAATAAAAGAAAAATAATTATTTCAGCCTCTCTCCTTTTTTTTATTGGTTACGTACATACTGCACAGGGGGCTGTTAAGGGCACGAGTAAATTCTCTACCGGAGAGGGGGTGCAAAAAAGCAATTATAACAATAGGCATTGTTTTGTTGACTCAAATTGCTTTTTTTGGTGTTATGGGCAGTGCCAATTCACGGCACCTTCCTTATTAGGAAGTGTTCTATGCATGGAAGGATTCGATGGCTATACCAACTGTAAATATTTTATGTACACGGCCACTCCATATGATAATCAAATTCATGTATAAATATTTAGGTTCGTGCAACCGTTTTCGATTATTTTTTCAAAGATATCATCAGTGTTAATCTTACAGCTTATCTTGGGATAACCTTACATTGAATTGAGTATCCCATAAACAACCGATTTCGTCATAGTGTTTGTTTACCACCACCGAGAACAAAAAAGAAACTACACGAAAAAATTATAATTTCTTTTCCCATTGTCCTGTCAACTTTTTTTTTTTCTTAAGGAGGCATTTATATATATATATATAATATCCTTCTAGAAAACTCATCGCCAACCGGATTTTATTAAACCTTCCAAAATTTCACAACTACTTTTTATGTCACAGCCAAATTGGGGAAATCTCTACGACCCCAACGAAACCGAGCCTGACGCTTCAACCAATAACAGTAGACCAGCATATTTTAACAATATGTTTGTACCACCAACACCCACAACTGCAGTTCCACCCCAACAACCAATACCGTCTCCAGCTGTATATCACCACCACCCTCAGTATTATTATCCACCTCCAGCTCATCCACCTCCACCTCCAGCCCAGGTGCCTTACCAATTAGACACCGGCTTTAATAACTTTATGACCACCACTGTCTCTGGGATTACGACTCCATTGAGCGCAACCTCTATGTCATATTATCTTGCCCACGACGAACAGGCACCAAGCACGTCCACCGCTCTTTTCCAAACACCCGTCCTGGACCACCATTCATCTCCTGGATCCGAAGGTGACGCTGGCATCTCCTCACCACAGTCAGTGGCCTCAACCCCAACGGTGGCTGGATCTCTACCTGCATATTCTACAGACTTCCTCCATCCACCACCTCCACCACATCCTGTTCCAACACAGCAGCAGCATCAGCAGTCCTCTAGCTCAACATCGTCCTCTACGACCCCTCCAACCACAGTGCAGAAGCGAAAATACACCTGCAAGATCTGTGGCAAGCAGTTTATGAGAGATCTACCAAGACACATGAGGACCCATGAGGAGATCGCTCGATTCTCTTGTCCATTCCCTCGATCTTATTGCCCACACAAGCGAGGACAGTTCAACCGACCTTACGATTTTAAGAAGCATTTATTACATGGCCACTTTGTTTTTGATGACAAGACAGCCAAGTCCTACAAAGATCTAAAGTCTAAGTTAAGCTCTCACGGCACTTGCGCAATCTGCGGAGTGCGATATCGAGCCGAAGATTGGATTAACGACCACGTTTTGGGCAATGATAATACAGTCAAATGCCCTATCCTGCTATGATGATGATGATGATGATGATGATGACCAAACAACTTTCCACAACTCCTTTTACGATAATTATTTATGCTCGACGTCTCTTATTCCCGATTGTGGCCTGTCCACTATTCTTTATGTTCAACAACCATTCATACAGGTCAATCTTAGGATCTTCATCTAATGCTTCAAGCATATCATCTATGGCTTGATTATAACCCTCCTGTCTAATGAGTGCTTCGTTTTTACTAACTGTCTTATACAACTTGGTCACGGCAGTAGCTGCATTTTTAAATTCTTCCTTCAGCTTTTCTTCGCTACTCTTTTCCGCTCGATCGGGGAGGGTGCTGGTCAACGAGGTCAAATCCATTATGAAAGAGTTGAGATGGTTATTGAGTGAGGAAAAAAAAGAAAAAAAAAATTTAAAAATTTGTGAGCGCTAATATATGCGTGGGTCGAAGGGTCATTTAATCCCAATGATCGTCCTAACCCTGGTCGCATATAAATTAACGGAGTCAATATTTATTTGCATGTAATATAATAATAAAAAGAAATTTAATATTTTATTTTGTATTTGTCGGGCCTCGACATTCTTATTGGAGAATTTGAATCTTCAAAACTTGCAAATCTTTTTATTTTTTCCGATTGGAACGCACCATACAAAAGAAAAGAAAAAAAAAAAAGGAAGAAGAAAAATAAAATAAAGATGTTGACCTCAGTCAACGGCATTTCCGAAATCAAATGAAGAATATTTCGGCCGAAGTCTGCACCGTTTGACCGATTCATTGGTTGGGTGAAATGTATGTTTGAGACAGAATGAGATGCAAATCTTTATAAAACAGTCAGTTCACTGATTGATCAACTGCAACACAACTTTTTCCATGCGGATCCACATATGCAAGACGTATGCCAGAATTGGAGAAACCAAGTACCGACGGCAAACGAAAAGTGAGCAAAAAAAAAAAAGGAAAAAAGAAAAAGATGTAACAGTAATAATAATAAAACCTGAAAGTGCTTGGATACTCCTTTCGCCGAAAGTAGAAAAATTAATATATATAAATATGCTTATAATTTGGTGCTTAACCCACATGTGCTGCAGCTACCTGTAAGCTCGCGAAGACTCTACAGAAAACTCCTTTTTTTTCTTTTGTGATGTGGAGCCAGGGGAAAATGCGTAAGATTCTAGAAAACGAGCATCAATTCTTAACCCTGTCTGCATGATCCCAAATTCGGGCCCCTGCATTACGTGATGATTACGAAAGAACACAGATCTAAAGATTTGAAACAGAAGTGATTTTTTCCAACGGTTGAAGATTGATGTGTTGGAACAATGGATTAGGTACGTAACCGCGAAACGCGGATGTGCGTTAAATTAAATCGGACCTACCGGGATCATCTCTTTGTCATGGCACAAGTGAGATAGATGTTCAGAGGTACCAGGAAAGCGCTAGCACGAACTCCACACAAGGTTCTGGGGAACAAGAGTGCTGAAGACAAGATTATTGTAGAATGGACCAATGACTTTGAGAGTGCTGAACGGGCACTTGGAATCCTCAGCAAGGAAATTGAGTCGTTCATTAAACAATGGGGCCAAGCACTAGAGGGGCAAAAGAATATGGTCACAACCTTAGCGGAACTATATGAGGCACAGGAAGAAGGATCCAATAGGATGGTTCTGCCACAGGAAACACCACGAAGTGTCATGCTCGCTGTAATACAATATCAGGCTACTTTGACCGTAGTGGACGAAAGAACGGCTGAAGTAGTATCAGAGCTGAGATCGAGCGCAGCAGACAAATGTGCCAAATGCAAGGAAGCCATTGGCACTGTCAGAAAGGCACTGACAAAACGGGAGCATAAGAAGGAGGATTTTGACAGACATCTGAACACTGTAGAAAAGCTGCTGAAGAGAGCACCAGAATTGTCCCAAAGGGAACAGGTCCAAATGACCAAGGCTGAAGACGAGTTAGACCACGCTTTGGATTTATTCCATTATCATGATCAGCAGGTCAAGACGTATGTGCCACATGTATTAGCGGGGATTTCGGAATTCTTGAATTTACTTTCTGCTACGTTGGTAATGACTCAATTGAAACTAGTTGATATCTATAAAGAGGAGATGCATCATTTTTGCCAGCGCTTCGGCTTTGCAGACAATGAAGACTTGGTGTACAAATGGCATGAGAGAATAGGTACTGTGCAAAGGAAGCTGGATGAATTGGAAACACCAAAAATCAGTCCAAGTGCCAATCGATTGTTACACATGCCCAATTTGGACTCGTTAAAAGTGCCAATCCCGCACATATCCAAGGAAGTTAAATTCATTGGCATGTTTAATAACTTGAACTATCCACTTCCAGAGGCAGAAATGCCGTCAACTCCGCCGCTCATACAAAAGACATCTCCACCAAGATCTATCTCCCCCCTCCATGACACCCACCTTACAAACAGGGTGAGGGGATTGTCATCATCGTCCGCACGGGCATTATCCATACGCTCCAACGACAACAATGGCGACGAAGAAGAGCTTGCGACCGCATTATTCTCCTTCCCAGGCTACGAACCGGGGGACGTTGCCTTCCAGAGGGGGGATAAAATACGAGTACTAGATCATGGCGACGAGGTAGATAAAAATTGGTGGTTTGGACAATCAATGGATGGTAGATTGGGGCTATTCCCCTGTAATTATGTTAAGCTGGACTAAGAAGATGATCATTCCAAATTTTCCAATTTGCCCCAGATTCGCTCTCGGTATTGCTCATAATCTTCATCTTCGCTCCAATGCTCATACACATCATCATTAAAATCATCTTCGTCATCATCAAATTGTTCATAACCATCAAAATCGACTGGAACGTGTCGAAAACCGTCACCTTGGCGACCGTCATCATCACTGCCGAATGCTTCTCCTTCCGACGACTCTTCGTCAGGATAGTCATTTTTATAAAAGTCCTCAGCTAAAAGAAATTAGCTTTTTGCTATTTACAACTCTTTCAATTGCTGTGCATTGCACTGCACTCTTACTCACCATTCGAATCCTCATCACCAGTATCCTGAAAACTGTCACTATCATCAACCCCAACTAGTCCATCCTCATCTGAATCAAAAAAGCTATTTATTAACATCTTCATGACCACAATACTTTATTCCTCGCCCTCCATTTTTCAAACTCACATTAACCCAATTTTTGTCGTCTCCCCCAAATCCGCATTGTTATATTTCTCCCGATAATAAATATCATACACGTAATCTTCCACTTCAACGTCTTGATCGACAGCTTCATCTGCTGGAGTCTGATTCTTAGCTATGGAACCCTGCTCAAGCTCCAGATAATTATGAACCATTTCCGTTAGCGATTTTGACACCTCAGGATCTTCGTCTAGCTGCTGCTGTGCTTGCTGTGATGATTTCTTCTTTTTGAAATGAAAAATCCGTCGATTTTCAGATTCCGTGGCTCCTTTTTCTTCATTCTCATATAACAATGTGTTACCTTCCAAAGTAACAGGCTCTTCTTCAAATGTTCCAGCTAATCGAAACATATAATTGTTTGGTTTGGATCGCTTTTTCAGTCCTCCATTGGTCTCATCAATAACTGCCAAACATCGCTTCATTAGCTCAATTCCACCACCCCCAATATGCTTCCTGAAAACTCACGTAACGCTTGTAAAGGATCCTGCCCTCTCTTCCGCTTGATTCGAACAGTCTCCGGTGGCAGGTGAAGAGCCTTATCCGCTGTTGTGTCCATCTCCATTGTTCTTTTTTCAATGTTATGATGTTCCTGCCTGGGTCTGCGAACTCCCATTCTTTATCAACACAAAACATTCGCAAACCCTAACCCACAGAAAGGAGTTAATCCGACTTTAATGATAATCCGAAAGATTTTATTCTTCAATTCTAGTTAACCAGAGTATAAATTGGACTGCGACCCCAAGTACACAAAAATGGGGACCTGCCTCACAGGGCTACCTTTTTTGCTTCTTTTCGGAGAAAAAAGAAGCCGCCGGAGGCGTTGAAAGATGCTCTATCTACACTAACTCTATCGGACATTATTTACTGAATAGTTTTTAGAGTTTTATACACGGACATTGTTCATTGCTAGAAATGGATTTTTTCAGTGCACTTTCACTGATTCCTGAGCAGTTGATCAAATATCTACTGGATCCAGGACATGCCGCCAATCCTCAGGAGGACCTCGTCGTCATCACGGGGGGAGGATCAGGACTGGGATCATATCTGACTCTGCTCTTTGCGCAAGCTCACTTCAAAGTGGTTGTTTTGGATGTTGTGCTTCCAGAGAAGGGCCGTCGACATGCAGGTGCGTTATACTACTTATGCGATGTATCCAACGAGAAGAGCGTCAAGACCGTTGGCAAGGAGATTTCAAATACCCTTGGACCGGTGACAGTTTTGATCAACAACGCTGCGATTAGTCGGTCCAAGAGTCTGGAGGGGCTATCGTTTGCAGAAATTGAAGACGTGCTACGAATAAATCTGTTTGCCCACTTCGTCACCATAAAGACGTTTCTACCACAAATGATGGAATCGAAAAGAGGCTACATTGTGACAATTGCATCCATATTAGGGTATATTGCCCCAGCCAAACAGACCGCCTATGCGGCATCAAAGGCTGGAGTGGTATCTCTACATGAGGCCTTTACACACGAACTGGAACAGGCGGGGTTCGCCAGCAGAATTAAAACACTTATGATTTCACCAGGACAAATCCAAACGGCGCTTTTCAAGGATGTACAAACACCGTCCAACACTCTGGCTCCGGTACTGGACCCGCGAGAAGTTGCCAATGCGATATACGAAGCCGTGCGAAACGGGAGGGAGGGGGAAATCAAAATGCCACTATATACCTACTTGATACCTTTGTTGCGATTCTTGCCTCCACAGGTCTCAGAAATAGCAAGAAGAGCATCTGGGGTAGACAATGCGACAAGGTCTTAGTCAAAAAAATGGTGTTGGAAAAGATAAATGGCTGGCAGCGATGATCATTTTCCCAGTTAGGCAGCCTGCTCAGTGGCGGGTTTGGACAAAACCAAATTAAGTAATTTTGTGTACCAGTAGAGTAAGTCACAGAATACGATCCTTTTAGCCCCACCACGTCATCGGCGTCAGTCGGAGCGAGGCCCCTTAAATAATTCACCCTTTCTTCCATTTTTTTTTGTTCTGGCATTTTGGGAGGAATTTAGTATTTTTCAAACAACAAATTTGGAACGAGTGAAAAATGGCTCCAACAACTAAGAAGTTCAAGACTGAAGACGGCTTGGAACTCCATGTCAAGACATGGAACAAGACGGGCAATGAACAATTAAAGGCTAAGATTCTTATCAACCACGGCTTTGGATGCAATGTTGACGATTATGATGCATTTGCTCCTGAATTGGCTAAGGAAGGCTATGAAGTCATCTGCTTTGATCAACGTGGGTTCGGGAAGTCCGCACAAGGCAAGAAGGACTATGGGGTTTCCAATGAGTACTATGTGTTTGAAGATTTGGATGCGATTGTTGCTAGTCTGATTGAAGAATCCACCGTGCCAGTGTATCTGTACGGACATTCCATGGGGGGTGCCATCGTTCTCAATTACATGAGTAAGGGTAAGAGCCGGGATGATGTTTCCGGTTACATTGCCGTTGCTCCAATGGTTGAGGTGGATCCTGCCACCAGTGGCAAGGGCTTGAACAAGCTTCTATCACCATTTTTGGGCATTGTCGCAAAGCTCATGCCTAAATACAAGCGGGTGGCTGCAATTGATCCAAAGCATTTGACACACGACGAGGAGATTGTGCGAAAGAGAGCTCCAGAAATGAACCGCCGAAACTTGTGCACGGCCGAATTGATGAACGACGCTATTAACCGTGGTAAGAGATTGACCTCATCTGTTTTCGTCGAGAAGGGTGTTGACAAGCCAGTGTTGGTTTGTCATGGTAATGCTGATAAGATCAATGCTATCACCGGCACCAGAAAGTTCTACAAGTTGCTCAAGAGGAAGAATAGCGACCATACCATGCTGGAATACGACGACGCTTATCACGAGCTTCACGACGAAATCCCACAACACCGAGACAAGTTCTTACAGGATGTGGTCAAGTGGTTAGACGACCGTTTTGGTGCAGCCCAAGCTCAAGTCGACAAGAAGAGAGAAGAGGAGGAAGCTGCCCGCAAGAAGAAGGAAGAAGAAGCTGCTGCTGCTGCTGCTGCCGCCGCAAAGAAGAAGGAAGAGGAAGAAGCTGCCGCTGCAAAGAAGAAGGAAGAGGAGGAGGCTGCTGCTGCTGCAAAGAAGGAGGAAGCAGAAGAAGCTCCTGCTGCTGCTGCTGCTGAACAACCAAAGGAAGTGCAACAAGAAGAAGCTGCTCCTGTCAAGTCTGCTGAAGAAGACCCAGAACCAGCTGCTACCGCTACTGAAGAATCTTCTGAACCAGCCGCAACAGAGGTCAAGCCAGAAGTGACTGAACCAATCAAGGTTCCAGAAGAAGCTGCCGAAGAAACCATTAAGGAAGTTGCTGAAACCTCATCTGCCGATCCTGTTAAGAAGCTTGAAACTGACGCTGCATTGCCAAAATCTGAATCGGACCCAATTAAGCTACCAGAAGAAGCATCTGTCTCTGCACAAGAAGCCGAGATCAAGGCCGTTTCCGAACCAGTTACCGAAGAGACTCCTGCCCCAGTCAAGGAATCAGTTGTTGAGACTGGTGACGCCGCTGCCACTGCTGCTGCAGTTGAAGAAGAAGCTAAGGAAGAAGCTCCAAAGGCTGAGCCTGAAGTTGAAGCTGAAACTGCTGCCGACAAGCCTGCTGCTGCTGCTGAAGAAGAAGAAGAAGAAGCTGAAGCTGAAGCTACTACTACTGCTGCTGCTGCCGATAGCACAGTCATTCCAAAGCCATCTACCGACTCTGTGAAGAAACAATCTAACGGCAACAACAATAACAAGAAGAAGAAGAAGAACAACAAGAAGAAGGGCAAGAAATAATAATAAGGTTTAGGAACGTTTGTAATATTTTAATAGTTTTTTTCTTTTTTTCCACCCCGCTTCTCTCTCTCTTTCTAATAATCAATCCTATTAATTGTAATTTTTGCCAATATTAATTGTTTCAAATTGTAGCCGTTCGCAGAGCCACCGTAGTGGTAGATGGCCTTTATTTTTTTTAGAGACTCCAGTAGTCGTATATCGGACCGACATAATAAATTTATATCCCTATATCATCATAATCACCTATAACACCACCACTTAATACCAATATGAAGGGCAAAAAAGGAAAAAAGAGTGCACCACAGACTGGGGAAGATTTCTTAGAAATTGGAATTGAAGAAGAAGATGGCGGGGACAGATGGATGTCTTCAGGGGATGTGGCCAAGGGGGTCCGGTTCTACCAACGTGCGTATGGATATTATAAGCAATGTGTGAACATTGCGGAACCCAGGGACAAGGAAGATGCAATTTATAATATCTGCCGAATGGAATATGTGATATATGGCAAGGTTATTAAAACGGGAATTCTTGACGAAATTGCGAATCAGTTGGAAGAACAGAACCAGGAGGTGATTGTGTCCGACATCCGAGATATCGGCAAGCATTATGAAGAGGCCATTGCGGTGCTAGGCGGAATGGATAGCTGCCAAATTGACCTTTTGTACAATTATGGCCAGGTACTGGTGGACTGTGGAGAGGAGCTGGAACAATTGGAGTATTTGAACGAAGGACTCAAGACGTTTGAATATGTCATGAACAGACAAGCGGAACAATTGGAGCAGTTGAAGGGGTTCCAGATTGAACCACCAGGAGAGGGGGATGAAGACAATGATGATACTAATAATAATAACAGCGACGACGACGCAAGTAACCACAACACTAACACTAACTTTGGTCCACACGCACTTTGTGAAACCATCGTCACATATCTCCAGGCGCTGTATCTGGTGATGGAGGAGGCCGATTATGACGGAAACTTGGACAAAGTCCAAGAGGCCGTAAAGACCTTTGAAGAGGTGCAACAGGAGCATGGACTGGAAGATGACAAGTTGAGCCAAGATCTTGAGTTGATAAAGATCCAAATCTTCGCCCTAAAGTTTATTAGACAGAAGGATCTGGACGGATTAATTGAGTTTATCCGGGATCTGGAAAAGACGACGCCAAACAACGGCAATCTCAACACGGCGGCCAGATACATGATCGAAACCGATCTGTTCCTGGATTACATCAGCGTCAATGAGGAGGAAGGAAAAATAAATGATAACGGCGGCGGCGGATTGACCCCACAATTGAAATGGAAGATTTATTCGTTGGCGCTTAACAGCGCCTCTACCGCGCTGTCAAAAACCAACCCAGATATTCTAACCCAAATCAAACTCTGGATCATTAAAGGCGATTTGGAATGGCTACGGCTCAATCTCAAACCATTGCCTAGCGCCGTGCAAAACGCGAAGGTTCTGGCATCGAATTCCAAAACGTTCTATGCAAGCGCGATCAATTTGGCCAAAAGCTGTCTGAATGTCAACTGGGATATGCAACATCTCGAAAGAGAAGCCACCGTGAAGCGTCTAGTTCTCGCCGGAGAATATAACAATAACACCCCACATTCATCAAGCAGCAGCAGGGATAAGCCAATTTTGGAACATATGGCACAATGTAGGCTTATCGACAGTCCGGGTAACCCTTAACAAAAAGGAATAATAAATAATAATAATAATTCATGTGGGAGAGTTGCATATATTTGGTGGGGCTCCACACGCAGCGCCGCGTCATATTCAGCACACACATACAAAAAAAAGCAATTATTGCCCGCAAAATCTTTCTTAAAAAAGAGGGGGACTGACCACTATATATATATATTTTTGTTTCATGTAGCAGATTGTTAAGTTCAAAGCCAAGTTTTTTTATACCACAAAACAGAAATGAGGTTCACCACACGAGAACGGGCTATTAGTGAGATTGAACGGATCCCCCCATATATCACTCGTAGCCAAATACGGGGACGGTTATCCAGTGAGCCTGATTTGGGCGTCCATGAACGAGAGCTTGCGATTATTGGGGCTTATGAACTGTTGGAGCGGAGCGAGAGCACAACTGACCATCCGCCAGAATACAAGCTACTAGCGCCTATTAACCCACGATTCCCCATTCTGCCCAGGGAGGAGGAGGGCCAGGAAGCGCTGCCAGGATATTTCCCGTCGATTTGCAAAGATGGGGTCATGTTGCGCAAGATGGAGCTGAGCTCGCCGTTCACCAGTGCCACAAGTCGCAGCTGGCACCATGTGCGGGTGGAGCTTAACAGCACCCAGCTCAACATCTATGAAAACCACCATGACAAGATTAGCACCAATCTCTTGAGATCGTACACCTTGCAATATGGCGACGTGGGGCTCGCCAGCGATTACATCAAACGACCCAACGTGATCCGGGTCCGGGTTGAGGGCGAGCAGTTCCTACTGGAATGCCAATCACAGGAGGATTGTATCGTCTGGATCAATGTCCTGCAGATGGCCATGGACTTGGCGCTACCCCTAGAGGATCGAAAGATCCCTAAATACCGATCTATACCACGCCGCGGCCGACGCCGTCGCTCCATGCATCCCCCCTCCACTGTCTACGCCAACGCGACCACACTTCAAGAGATTCGCAAGAACCCGAATCTGAGCCGATTGTCAAGATTTCTGCATTCGCTCTCCCATCAATATACCCTCCCATTTTCCAATCATTCCAAGCGCCACTCGATTGCTGCCACCGTCAACAGCACTGCCACTTCCGATTCCGACAATGCGCTCTGTCCCAGTCTGACGATTGCATCTTCCTATACGGCGGGAGGTCTCGAGAGCATCCGCACGTCCTCTTGTTTTAACATTGCATCGAATCTTGAGAGCGAAGATGGTACTGATGGCGGGAATGACCGTGACCGTGAGGACGAGGAGGAAGAAGAAGAAGATTTGGAAGAAGGGCTTCGAGAGGAGGAGGATCGCGATGACGAGGATTCCATGGATAACACACTCTTTTTAAACAACAACTCAACTAACCACATTACTAACTCCCATTTGGGCTCATCAGCCAAATGGGCTTCGGGCATCACTCAACCGTCCTACAATTCCTTTCTGCGTTATGCCCAACGATGTTTAGTCAACTTGCCCCAGCAGAAGTCCTGGATTAACAAGCCTATCGTTGTTAGAGGCAGCAAATTCATTGTTCGAGAAAACTACTTTGAACACTACACAAATCCTAATGTACCGATTAGTGCCATATAATTTATTAGTACCACATAATAATCCATATATTTCTGCATTGTTGATCCTCTTTTTTTTTTTTTTTTTTTTTCCGCCTTTTTTTCCCCCACATTCAATAAAGCCTACCTTTTTGCCCCGCAATTTTATTAACCAGCTAAAGCCGTATGTTTGTCACAAAAGCAAAAATTGTATATGTTTCCACCCCTCCTCATTTCCAACAAACATTTCCGCACTCTTATTTCATGTCGCGAATCGGTTAATCAGTTGTTGTTTTCCGACTAAAGAAACGAAAATGAAAAACAATCTTTCTTTATATCCCGGACCAGAATCCGTTAAAAGATCATTGCGCCGCACCAGCCCCATTTTTTGAAAACCGACCGGCAGGATATTAAGTGATGGGGGAGCACGGACGACTGCGACAGGTTGTTGGACGCGTTTTTCATCATTAATATTGCAACAGAACCAAGAATGCGAGGAGCCTTGATTGTGATAGAAGGGCTGGACCGGGCCGGGAAGAGCAGTCAGGCGGAGCGATTGAGAAAGAATGTTGAGCAAAAGTTGGGCAAAAAAGTAGTGGAAATGAAGTTTCCCGATAGAACAACAGCCATTGGAAGCACAATCAACAATTACCTGACAAACTCCGGATCCAAACTGTCCGACGAGGCGATCCATTTGCTTTTCAGTGCCAACAGATGGGAGCGAGCGCAGGAGATCAAGGACCACTTAAAAGCTGGAACAACTGTAATTGTGGATCGTTATGTATATTCCGGAATTGCCTTCAGCATGGTCAAGGGATTAGATAAGCACTGGTGCAAGTCACCAGACATTGGCCTGCCATTGCCTGACGTAGTACTCTTTTTAAATGTGAGCGAAGAAGTTGCCAAACAACGCGGTGGTTATGGCAATGAACGATACGAGAAGCTGGAGATCCAGCGAGCCGTCCGCACTGCATTCTTAGATGAATTGAAAACAGAACAGTGGATCATCATTGACGCCGACCAAGATCTGGACACAGTAGAAAAAGATATGCTCGACTCCATAAATCCCCTGTATGACCAGCTAAGTGACGAAATTGGCATCTACACATAATACTCTAACATTCACAACGAAACGTATACACCCACTTATATATATATAGATAAGAACCCTCCGCTAATCTAAATGCTTCAACGAATCAATCTCGGCGTTTAGCTTGCACATTTCAGTTTCCAAATGTTGCACCAGTTTCGTATTGCCTACCCAGGTGGTTAATTGCACTATACTATCTAACTAACCTCACCTCAAATAATAAAACCAAACAACAAAAAACAACTTACCATTCCGTTTAGCTTTCTCAATCATATCTTTCAACTCGTCCTTTCGAGCCTTCAAAGACTCTCCCGGTGGATTGTCCCACCACCACGAAAACATGCTCAAGTTATCAATAGCCTCATTTCGTTACATCGTTATAAATATATATATAAATACTGCTGCTAGCGACTAGCCGCATCGGACCGGATTCCTGATGCCTCATTTCTGCCAAACTCTGACAATCGAGCCTCAATCTCTATGATAGATTGTTTCACCCTCTTAACGTCTGCCATGCTGACGTTATTCTTATCTCTGCGATCTTGCTTACTCAAGATTCGTCGATTCTCCCGTTCTTGGAATTTGTAAACCGCCAGATAATGATAGAGATTCTGACGCATAAACATTAACCGATCTATTTGGATCCGGTCGTAAGAGCTTAACCCTCCACTCATCACTGCTCTCTAACTCTCTGTCTCTTTGCCTGAAGACTCGTGTTTGGACGTTATTTATATCTTGTAAAAAGTGGCTGCCCAGCCTTTAAATATCTCAACCAGATCTCTCCTTATCGAAAGGAGGCATGTGTGACGCCTTCCCCATTGTTCCTAAAGGAGTAATCTGAAGCGCAAATCCGAAGATCGTGAAAAGTCGAACTGGTACCCCACCGCCATAATCTCTTAGATAGTGCTTTTGGTTCTTTTCTAGAAAAGAACGCCGCCCGCAGGGCATTCCAGCCTCCGCCTGCGGCTCGTAAATAATACCGGCGCCGTTGGATTCTTCTTCTAAAAAACCAGTGTATCAATATAGACGTAATTACTTGTATCAGCAATTTCTCAGTTCAATTTTTTCAGGTACGGAAAAGTGGCATTGTACTATATTATTGAAGCCGCATGCAGATCCATCGTGTCGTGCAGATTAATTTTTCAGAGTCAAATAATAAGTGCATTCAAAGATGTTAATATATAAGGCTAATTTACAAGAGGGTGTCACCGAAGGCACACTTAACAAGGGAGATACCAGAGCCGACAGTATCAGAAATAGATTGATCGGAAGTGCCCAAGTGTGGGTTGCATTCGACCAAATCCATGGCAACAAGGTTACCGGTTTCAGCAACAGCTTCACAGATATAACAGGCTTCTCTCCAGGTCAAACCGCCACGGACTGGGGTACCAGTGGCTGGGGCATAGACTGGATCGACGGCGTCAATGTCGAAGGAAAGGTGGATAGGACGCTTTCCGTCTGGGTTGACCTTTTCAAGGGCCATTTGGACGACCTTGCCGATACCGTATTGGTCGACATGCTTCATGGAGTATGCAGTAATGTTGTTTTCACGGATGTAGTCCTTTTCAAATGGATCAACGTCTCTCAAGCCAATGTAGGCCAATCTAGAGTTGTCTAAACAGTGTGGAACCCAGTTGAAGACGTCGTCTTCTGGCTTGTCACCTTGTGGTTCGTCAATTCCGAGGACGAAGGAAATTGGACATCCGTGCAAGTTACCACTTTCAGTGGCAGCTGGGGTGTTGAGATCAGCGTGGGCATCGATCCACAACAAGACAGCATCTGGGTGAGCAGCTTGGACACCGGAAACGGTACCAATAGCAATGGAGTGGTCACCGCCAATGGTCAAAGGAATGTTCTTGGCCAAGGCAGCTTCCTTAACGGCTTCATAGATCTTCTTGGTGGACTCAGCGACGTATCGTGGTCTCTTCATGTTACCGATATCTGGGTCAGAAGCAGGAGGAGTGAAATCAAGGGAATCATTGTAAGTGGTAGAATAACCGAGACGCTTGATATCTTCTTCGAGACCAGCCTTCATGAGGTATTCTGGACCATCGTCCACACCACCTCGGCCTTGGCCTCCAGAGAATGGGGCACCGATGATTGCGACCTTTTTTTCGTCAAGGAACTTGGAAGGAGTCATTATATTTGATTTGGGGAAGTATTATTTGGTCTAAACTACCAGGGGAAATTGCCCTTTTTATATTCACAAGTGCAAATTTTTGCAAAAGTCTTGATGGAACCCTTAAGTGCAGGTGTTGGCGTATCCGCTATCTGTCGATGTCTCTTGCTCTTAGGGGAACTTTGTTTCAGTCCATCCATCACCGGTTGTCATGGCAACGGACCCGCTTTGTATGACGTTATCGGTGCCACTCTTCCGCCTCGGCAGAAAAATACGAGGGTTCGACTCCATGGAACCGCTGGATTTATACGGGGATATTTAACTACGGTACGTGTATATACACGATGTTACTGCCAATCTACATAAAACCGAAGGTACTTTAGCATGGAGAAATTTTCACACTTTTTCAAGTATATACAATTTTTCTAATTTAATGTTGGTAATAGTATCATTTTTCATGAAGCCCATTCCAATGAAGATTGTCCGATTATCCGGCTCATTTTTTATTTTTCACTGCTTATCAGATTAGCTTAACGCTAGAGTTATTTTCGAGATTAGAAGGGCTGCTGGTATGACGGACAAGTCCGTATTCTGGTACTGTCACAATCAAACCTTAACTCTTTTTCCCTAATAAAATACGAATAGAAAATTACACCTACCGATCCATCTATTTATCTATCGAAATATACATATATATATATATACCAAGTAGAATCGACCGATGGGCGTTTTAGAGGAAATTTACATTGGCTTGTTTTCTTTCCCTCCCCCGAATGAATCATTCTTATACATCTTGACGCATTCGCACTTTTGTCATGACGGCAATTAACGGTGGTTCTGTAACTAATTACAAAAAGGGCAATAAAGTCATATCACTGGCAGGAGACAATGCCCCAGGTCGCCGTTCATCGATTGATTTAAAGGAAGATAAACACCTTAAATTGCCTCCAATGTCGCCTCTATCTCCAATCACACTCGGGAAAGAAGAGAGTCCATCAGATCAGGAGGTCATTGAGGGGGACGGCAACGCAACAAATGTAGAAGAACGGACCACCTCTTTGACTGGACTGGGAATAAAAAACGTACGTTGTCAACCATCTCCTGATCATATCAAACGTTTTAATGTTGACCCAGAAGAATTTGAAAAACTACGAAAGCGCCATGAAAAGCAACTATTTAGAGAATCACTTCAACCGCCCCCTAGACATCGAAATCATCGCCTCAATAACAAATATGAGAAGCAGCCGCCACGAATTGATTTGCCCCGGGATATCGTAACTAAACAAGATCCTAACCTCCAGCCATCTTATTCAACTAATTATCCTACTTTGCGTCCTGATATGACTCTACCAATGCAGACATATTATGAGCGGGATTACATTACTTCCAACATCGATATAATCACTAAAACTATGACAAAAAGACAACATTTGGAGCATGAAATAGATAGGTTAACGTCGGAAAAGAATCGACCACCACGGCGGTCCAAAGTAACTTCGGTAAGTGATATTCTTTGCCGAAACAACAAATAAAACCGCCAATATTCATTCTAAAAAAACAAGGTCCGTATCAAACCTCTGTAATACGCTATATATATATATATATATATACTATGTGAGCCTAATCAAGATATATAGCTCAGCTCTATGCTGGTACTGGTACGCCTCTTGACTATCTACTATCTGCCATCTATCTACATTAACATTTGCAGTACAATTATATAGACACCGGCCAAGCCTCAGGGAAGCATAAATTCCTCCAGTTTTCACAATTAAAAACTTGGAATAAGTTTCATTCTTATTCACCTATAGCTGACAGCTATGATACAAATGCGGTAACCTGGAATCGAACCCAACCTTACCCGTGTCGTCCCAACACCATAGTTTTACATGGTCCCCCATCTTTAACGGCCGCTGACTCGGGGCTGCCCCACCCCCAAATCAATTTTTTAACGACCGGGTCTAACCGATATAAAGACTTATTCAGAACCAGTTCTTCACTTTATCCTCATTACATCCAATATGTTTGCATCTAAATTACGAACTCAAGGTTCTCGAACCTTGGTAAGAACTTTAAAGACTTCGTCTAGTTCATCCACCGTGAACTCGTCACAAACTACCACCTCTGGTTCGTCATCCGCGGCTACTCCTCCTCCGAAGCCTCGTCGAAAGCGAACCGACTTCACAGAACAGCTCAGCAAGGGACCAAGCTTTGAAGACTTTGTCGGAGGGCGGGCTGCCAACATGGCCACTGACATTGATCCAGTTGTGGCTGCCAGAAAGGATGGTGATGCCAGATTACCTAAATGGTTGAAAACTGAAATTCCAAAGGGCAAAAATTTCCACAAATTAAAAGATGATCTCAGAGGATTAAAATTGCATACTGTCTGTGAAGAGGCCCGTTGTCCTAACATTGGCGAATGCTGGGGGGGCACTGACAAATCAAAAGCAACTGCAACTATCATGTTGATGGGTGATACATGTACTAGAGGTTGTCGATTCTGCTCCGTCAAGACTAATCGTAACCCTGGCCCATTAGATCCTACTGAACCTGAAAACACTGCAGAGGCAATTGCCAAGTGGGGTTTGGGTTATGTGGTCCTTACAACTGTTGATAGAGATGATCTGATTGACGGTGGTGCCCATCACTTCGCTGATACTGTTAAAAGAATCAAGAAGAAGGCCTCTCACATTAGAGTGGAATGTCTCACAGGTGATTTCCGTGGCAACCTTGATATGGTCGAAGTTATGGCTCAATCTGGATTAGATGTTTTTGCTCACAATGTCGAGACCGTCGAGGAGCTTACTCCATATGTTCGGGATAGAAGAGCTACCTTCCAACAATCTCTATCCGTCTTGCGTCACGCCAAGAAAACTGTTCCATCCTTGATCACCAAAACTTCAGTCATGTTAGGATTTGGTGAAACTGATGCTCAAGTTGAAGATTGTTTGGCTCAATTGAGAAGCGCAAATGTCGATGTGGTTACCTTCGGTCAATATATGAGACCAACTAAGCGTCATATGAAGGTCGCCGAGTATGTCACACCAGAAAAATTCCAACATTGGCATGACCGTGCAATGGAAATGGGCTTTTTATACTGTGCTAGTGGTCCATTGGTTAGATCATCCTATAAAGCTGGTGAAGCTTTTATTGAAAACGTTCTCAACAATCGTCAAGTCAACATTAACAATCGTCCATTGACCTCGAAATAGTCTGTATGTATTTAATCCAAATCTTTGCCGAGATACTTTCTACCACGCCGTTCGGAGGTATTATTATTAACTTCCCTTATTAAGCAAACATCACATTGATCTGGAGTTGAAAGAGAGGTAGTTCAGAGTCTTTCTTACTACTGTAAATAAGGGCCCAAATTTATCACTATATATATTTATATACTTCTATTAACATAAATTAAAAAAAGGTATTGTACTCAGACAAAATTAGTTCTATGACATCCTGCGGTATTGATAGCGTAGGCTCAAATACAATGGCAAGGTTTCTGTTACTCATCTTGTTCACTTTTTCATTTTCAGCGACCTTAACCAAAAATCCAAGAATGACGGCGAGCAAGTCATACTTGGGCTTATCCAACCTGCGTAACACAAGCTGTATGGATCTGTACTTCTCATCTTTGTCCATTTCACTCTTGTGCATTTTGAATTGGCTGAGTAGACTTGGCGGGATAAAGTCCCCAGGAAGCTCTCTCAAATAAAGTTTCAGCAAACTTGTTGCTGAATGAATCGCTGTATCAGTTTCTAATAAATCAACGTCACGTTCTGTATTGAAGCGGTGTCGAAGGGTTTTGACCACAGCGGAGGAGCCATTTCGTCGAAATATTCCCTCTTCAAGTATGGCGTTCTTAGCTTGCAAAAACTCAAGAATCCGATATACTACTGTTGGCACTAGGAAATGGTCATCTATAGTTTTGTTTGACAGTTCAATAGATTGCTCCAATGGCACGCCAAAAACCTTTTCTCCTTCATTACCATCATCACTACTTGTCCAAGAGTTATCACGGCTTGGTGATGATGGGTCTTCAGTTGACATCAAGTATGACATGGCACTGTTAATATTAGATTCCTTTGGATTCTCCAAGGATCCGCTCTGTGGACGCTCAAGTTTACGCCTGCTAAGTCTGTGGTAAGAAAATTTACCACTGTTTTCCTTTTCATCTTCGTCTTCGCTAGATGGTTTTACCTTATCAGCCTCTTGATCAAGAACAGTCACAGAACGCTGATAGGACTCATTGTTTGGCATATTCTGATTTCTTGCCTTTGGTAGCTCACAGTATGGGGGAACTTCAACAAATCCTTGTATTTTTTCAATCCATTCATCTCTCTCTTCATCGGTTCCTGCACAGAAAATGTGACTAGAATATTCATTAACCTTTTTACACTCCATCAGTAGGAACGCATGACGGAATTCATTATCAGGAAGCGTGTCCCCATTTGAATTCTTTGGAACGTATTTCTTTATAGTGGAGTTGAAAAGTGAAATAGTTCCTTGAAATTCTCCATTTGGCTTCTCATAGTAGTTCAGAAAAGGACCATTTGCCATGCTCAAGACAAAGTACCTCACTTTCCAGCCGCCCAAGCTTCTTCCACGCTTGGCCAAATATCCTTCCTTAGAAGAGTCTGATGAAAAAGAAGTTTCATTCGGTGTCAGAATGTTTGTGGATAAAAACCACGAAAGATAGTTGGTACATTCTGGAGGCAATAAGGGAACCTTCATCAACTCGCAAAAATATGAAATCAACCTTGCTCTTCTTATGTCGGCTCTTGAAGGAGACTGTGAAGTAAACAGTGACCTCATAGGAAAATTTGGGACACTGTATTGCAATATTTCTGGTCGAACTTTGGCTTCTAACTCTGCCAATTTATTGTAGTCCTTCTTAATCTTCCATAGCTCATCATTAGTTTCGTTATCATACACGCTTAATATTGTAGCCATTGTTTCGTCTTTCCCAGTAACGAAGTTGGATTTAGAACCTTTTGGAATCGGTTGGAGAACAGAATGGACTCCTACTGTGATATGCCGTAACCGTTTTGGTGCCACTTGCGGCAGAACCTTTCTCTCTTCTTCCTTGTCCTTTGATACGGATATATTTTCATTTAACTGATTCCCCTTTAAAATATTCCATTTGAGTCTGCTTCTTCTGTTGTTTTCTTTCTTGTTACTCTTCACTGATGCTATTGAGGACTATTTTGAATTCGGTTAGCAAAAAACGTGTATCTTAAAGTTCAGAGTAATTAAACTTACCTCACGACTAATAGGAGCAGGTTTTCTGTCATCATAGCTAAGTCGTTTATCATATTTTTGATTTTTAGCCTCTTCGACAGCAGCAAAGATGGATTCTTCAAGTTTCATAGCATCGTGTCCAAAACGTACAGATGTTGGTGATGAAGCTTCGCTAATACTGGACATCTGTGAAAGTCTTGACGAGAGCTCTGACAGGCGTTTTGGTGACATTGCATCTTCACTATTGGAATCATCTCTGTATAGAATCTCAGATGAAAGTTTGAGAACGTCCAAAGTTTTACAACTATAATAAGAGTCGTAAGTTTTGGCCTCCTTTCCCGCAGCAAGCTCCAAATCTCGATGGAGTTCAGTTACCAGTCCATAAAGTTTTCCGAGGCAATCTGTTAATTTGACATTTTGCGATTGTAAATTCAAACACTGAATTGATTTAATGTTTAACTCGCTTTCAAGATCCTCCTTTTCTCGCAAAACATTCTCAATCGCTTGTATCTGCCTCTCCTCACCGGTTCTCCTCGGGGAAGTCATGGGACCCTCACCCTGGCCGTCAAGAGTTGAACCGGATAACAACTTATAGTTGACTCCTTCATTCATTTGGTGTTTTGTTTCAGCTATCATCCTTCTGCCAGGAGAACAGAAAAAATAACGACAAAACCAAGGCCCCCTTTTATACACTAAGGACAATATTTTAGACTCCGTCTTCAATTACTATCATTATAATAAAACTTAACTTTGATGATCAATGGTTCCACTTTATAAAAAATATATTAATAAATTAAAGTTTCATTTGCCTAGATTATTTGTGTTAGTATGGTATTCCGTATCAAGATTAAAAGAAATCCTAGTTTTAGGCGTCGCCATTATCTGCCTCTAACGCGAGATACATGTCACAGGCCTTGACCAGCTCATCTTTTTCCCTGCGTTCACTTTCAACAAGTTCTTCTAAAGTTTGAATCTTATTCTGAAGAGCCTGAACCTTTCGGTTCCATTTACTGTCATAGCTCTGCTTCAACGCTTGAACTTTTGTCATATGCTTTTGACTATATTGTACATGTAGCTGTTGTGCCACATGTTCGACTAATTGACTTTTTGTTCGCTCAAATGATAAAACCCTTTCTTCCGAATGTCTCAAATGCTCTTTCAGGGATTCGATTTCTGTCTGTTTACCATCCAGTTGAGACAATAAAGAATAAATCTCACTTTGGTAATCTGCTCGGATTTTATCTTCCAAATCCTTGATACCATCGTTGGTGGTCCGATGTTGGGGTTGGTCATTGTTACCACTAGGTTTATCCGACTCTTGGGCTTTATCTGGCGATTCTAATGAAGTAAGTTTGGGTGGTTCTTCTAAAGTCTCCAAATCTAATAAGCTTAGTTCTTGATGGTTATAATGGTCTGGACTTTTGTCTGCATCAACCTCTTGCTGTTTGCCTTCCGTTGACTTTTTTGTGGACAAGGGCCTAGACAATTTAGAATTAGTAATATGGGGCGTATTCATGTCTAACAAGGATGGTTGTTCAACGCCTTTTGGGGTGGTAGATTCGTTTTCAACAGCCTGTGCTTCCCCTACATCTCGACCTTTTGGAGACCCTAGGCTCACAGTTTGCCGTCCAGTCAATTGGGTCAAAGAACGCCTCTTTTTGTTAGATTGGTGCTTTGCTGGACTAACTGTTCGTTTGACATGGCTGATCTCCTGTTCGGGGTTTCGATTTTCCTGTTGGCTATCAGGATAAAGTTTGTACGGGGAAGTTTTGGACATTGATTCTAATATTGTTCGTCGAGTGTCAGGTACCAAATCAATTTTACTACCCTGTCTAGTGTGTGCACCTCTTCTGATGCTCGTAGGTGTCTGAATCCGTTTCTCCGGACTCTTAATTCTACTGGACATGATTATAGTAGTATATTTCCAGGCTCTCTTCTACACGAAAAAATAAAATAACAAATACAAATACAAATACAATTGCGCGTGTTTCTTTTCGCGCTACACATTGATTCGATTTTTTTCTCTTCAAAGTTCAGCCGCGCCATATATAATCGTAGTATTAGTATTCTTTTTAGACACCAGCAGTAGAATGAATATTATGTCTTATGTAGTTATTCATTTTGTACTGTATTATGATTAACGGATGACTCGATTGGTCGCAAAACCAGAAGTGATTCTATGTGCGTTGGAATCTGCACAAGCTAGAGAATGTTCCTGGGACATTTCTCGGAGCCTCGAGATCTAGCAATTGGTCTGAATTCCTATGAAATACCCTCTTATCCGGACAATATTATAGTAGATGATGGTATTGAAATGAATTGGAACATAAAATGAATAGATGGATTTATGGTAGTTGCCCCGTATATACGTATAATCGATCGGCAGAAATGTTTGTGCTCTTCTGATAATGATCCCGGTCATCATCACACACTAATATATATCCTTACAGTCCACAACGCACTTTCATGCCATCACTCATTACGCCAATTCAACGGCCCTCGTCGATATCATTTGCCATTTATGCTAATGTAACTACATTAAAAGAACGGGAACTAGTATTGGGGAAGGACGGCTGTATTGAAATTTACGGTCTGGGGTCCGAGGGGCTGCAACTGAAATATAACCTTGCAGTAGAGGGAAAACTTTCAGGACTAATAGCTTTTAAACCTTTGAAGAAAACCACCCGAAACAAAAAGAATGGATTGCTAGATTGGATATTTTTCGTAACTCAACAGGGATCATGCTATTTGGTGACATACGAGAACGGTAGCTTTGTCCGCTTCCAGGATATGCATTTGGATTTTGGAGGTAGAGGATTATTGGCTACAGATACGCTGATAGACGTGGACCCCTCAAGCACATATTTGGCAGTCCATGCCTATCAGGGATATATCAAATTATACAGAATGCAGAGCAAACTGAATGAGGAATTGAAGCATCCTTCTAACGCTCAAAATATGGAACAATTATTTCACAATATCATCAATCACTGTCTTGACTTTGTTCAAGTTGTTGACATTAAATTTATACCTGGTATTGAACCACCTCTTTTATCTATTCTCTACAGGGAAAGCGACAATTCATATCATTTTTCGATATTGCATATCCAGCCTAACCCTCCAAAGCTGGTGAAAAAACTATCAGCCCATGCCTTGGATGTGGAACAGGCTGATTTTATTATACCATTGGCAATTAGCCAGGGTGTTTTGATCATTGGCCCAGGAAATGCAGTGTCTGTTACGCTAGCCGAGGATGACGTCAAAACGGAAAATTACCCCTTACCTGATTGTGGTGACGAACATTTCACCTGCTACTGTTGCATTGATGATAGAAGATTCTTGTTAGGTAATCATCAGGGAGGTTTGTATTTACTCATACTGAATTTCACCGACGACGGGAAATTGACCTCATTGGACTTACACTCAATGGGTACATCTGCTCCTGCTGAAAATTTGGTCCATCTTTCTTCTAACTATTTCTTTGTTGCTAGTCATTTTTCTCATTCGGTACTGTTTCAACTAGATCAAAAGGCTAAGGATATTATCCCCATCCAGGAAATAAAGAATGTGGGTCCAATAACAGATGTGCTCTCCTTAAGGGAGGATGAAAATAGCAATACACTGCTTGTTGGCTCTGGTGGATATGACTCAGGATGTTTGAGAAAGCTAAAAAGTGGGAGGTCTGTCGAAATATTAGCGGAATTTTCAGCAGGGGAACATGTACAAAACATGTGGTTCTTAGAAGGTACCAACATTCTTGTTTTCTCTACTCTGAATACAACGCGGGTTTTTTCAATTGATGAAGTTGACGGTTCGGTGACAGAGCTTCATGATTTTAATTCGCACATGGCAACAGAGACGATGTCCTTAGAGATTGGGCATGTCGGTTCGTCTCTGTACCAAGTCACTTGTGATAAGCTCATATGTCTAGAAGATGGGAAATCATTAATAGATTTCAAGTTTACTTTTGTGGTCTTCTCAGATAATTATATTATTGCATGTGTGGATAATAACTCCTTAGTCGTTTTCGACTCATCATTTCAAAGTCTGACTAAACGGACTTTGTCAGACCAAGTCTCCTGCATTACAGAGTTTGACGAGAAATATTGTTTAGTTGGGTTTTGGAATGATTCGAAAGTTGTGGTGCTTTCACTTCAAACATTGGAAACTTTATTCACGATTGAAGGAATTGGATCTGGTGTCCTTGTGAGATCCCTTATGCCAAAGGTTATGAACAATAAACCTTATATCCTAATAGGACTGGCAAATGGAAATGTGGTTTCATACATGGTAGATTTTGAGTTACGAAAGATTTCCGAGAGGACGGAGATAGTATGTGGTACGAGTCCGGTATCCCTGTATCCATATGATGAGGAAACAATTTTAGTTTCTTCTAGCAGGTCGTCCTTTCTATTAATCAAGGACGGCGTTATGAGCAGTATACCGCTAAACACGACCAAAATTGCTTGTGGATTATCTATTAAAGAACACGGTTATTATGGAACCAGCCTATTACTTTTTGCCCATGATGATAACATTAAGATATCTAGTATCAGCAATTCTACATCCGTCAGCATTCAGGAGAGGTACTTGAAAGGACTGGCCTACAAGTTAGAAACTATTCCAGGTTTGTCAAATATGGTGGTCGCCTGTACCGTGCAATCAGAGAGCTCGAAATATGTTGGCCAAGTCGAATTGTTCAACAGCAACTCGTTGGAAACCCTAGATGTCGTTAAGCTCAAGGAGGATGAAACAGTACAGTCAATCATTGCAATTGCTTCAGAGTCCATAGGACTGCAGGGATTTGTCGTTGGCACATGTATTGATGATAGTCTACATGAAACAGATGGAGAGAAAGGGAGAATTTTGTTGTTTACTGTGCATAAGGAATCACTTAAACTGCAACTTCAGGATCAGTTACCAGTGCCTGGTGCAGTATATTCTCTGACTTTTAATAGTCCGACTTTCACTGTTCCATCCACTCGATTTTTAGCAGCTGTTAACAACCAAGTTCGAATAGTTCAAGTCTCAACAAAATTCAAAATGGAGTTGCTCGAATTAGAACGCGAATACCAGTCTGCAACATATCCGGTTGGAATGAGCAGTTTCAAATCTAAGGTGGCCATAGGGGATTTGTTGCGTGGAGTTTCATTTGGAACGTTTGAATCATCTATCAAGGATGTACTGAGAGAAGCAAGCGGGGTCTTTTCCGTATCTGATGTTGAATTCATCGACGAAAATGAATTTCTGGTATCGGATATTTCAGGTTCAATCAGAAAGGTCACAGTTGACGACAATCACAAGTCGATATCAATGAACTATAACTTCGACTCAAGTATCAACAAGTTAAGAAGGGTTGATTATCGACCGTTGACATTTAATGGTATGGATCTCTACCCTAACTGTCTCTTAGGAACCAGATCAGGTGGCCTGTATCTTCATTTCACTATTCCAAAGTCGTTATTTGAAGAAATTATTGACACTCAACTTAAAATACCAGACTTGATTCGATCGGTTAACTCAAACCAAGCGACATATGAAAAGTAAGTTCAAACTATTTCTGATGAAGAATTTCAAAACTAACCTTACACTATTAGGTTTCGGCAACCTTACGGAGTTTTGGATGGGGAGCTGTTGATGAAGATTAATCAGATAGATTCTTCTGAGTTAGATAGTCGAGCTGTTGAGTTCGCCCAAGTTATTTCAAATTATAGTTTATGAAGGACATCGAAGACCAACAGGTAACAGAATATCTGACATTTTAATTACAACCTCAACTAAATTCGCACTATGATAGGGCTTAATAGAATTTATAGATAATAGTCTGAGTATGCAAATAATATTCTCTATTCGTAAAAAGTTCTAAATGATATCTATAACTTCCTAAGTCAGGGTTATTCTATCAAATAATAGCAATGGATCTTATTAGCGAAACAATGATAACAGTTCTTCGGTATTGAGTTTGTTTTTATTTTCAGCCTCTTCAGCCCCTCCCTCTATAATTGTGGCTGCAAGTTCACGTTTCTTATTCTGAAGTTTCACGATCTTTTCTTCAACTGAGTCTGATATCACCAATTCATGCACGTCAACGTCAGTAGTTTGCCCCAATCTATGGACCCGGTCTATTGCTTGTTCACTAACCATTGGGTTCCACCAAGGATCCATCAAAACAACACGGTTAGCACAGGTCAGGTTTAGGCCTAAGGCACCGCACTTTAAGGAACATAATAAAACAGTGGTCGATTTATCACTTCTTAATTGATTTAATGAGGCATCTCGGGCTGCAGGTTTCATACTTCCATCATATCTACAAAATTTGATGTTGTTCCTCCTCAGGCAAGGCTCAATGACATCCAACATTGTAGTGAATTGACTGAAAACAATGGTTTTCCTAGGATTTGAGTTCAAAATCTCGAGAAGTCTTCTGATTTTTGAAGACGTGTTGGCGAAGTCTAGTTCAGATTTCAACTTTACATTGTTCTCTTCCTGTTGAGCTAAGCTCTTTTCGATACTCAAATCTTTCAGCAAATCAGATAAATCATTTGCATCATCGTTTGCATTGACACTTCCATTTGAAGATATGGCGGATTGTTTATCATCATCCGTCAATTGACCATTGACAAGAGACATATGACAGCACGCTTGCCTTAGTCGTAGTAGGAGCACAAAAAAACCAAGATAGTTGTTCTTATTTCTTGCTTTCAATTCCAAGATACGACTGTTCACTTTATATTCAAATTTTTTATAAAATTTCCTTTCTTGGTCGTCAAACTTGATAAACTCCCGATGAATGTTCCTAGCTGGCAAATTAATACCGCTTTCGTCCAAAACCTTCTTGGTTCGTCTCAACATGACAATAGAAAGAAAGATGTGAAGCCTTTTCATACCAATTGTCCTGATATGCTTGCTTATTTGGGTATTCCACTGGTTGTAGTTGTTATAAGGCTCAATCCTGAGGAACTTGATCAAGGAAAAGAGCTCGTCAACAGTATTCTGAATTGGAGTACCGGTCAAACACCATCTGGAAATACTATTCAACGAGCAGCATGCCTCCGCAGATTTTGATTTCTCATTTTTAATGGTATGTGCTTCATCAATAATAATTCTGAGCCAGTTTACCTTTTTGAGCGGAGTATCTGTGTTTACCAATTGAAAAGTTGTAATGACAATATCGTATTTTTTCAAATCAGTACTTGACTTTGTTCTATTGGGCCCGTGATGAATAAGGACACTTAAACCGGAAGCTTTAGACTCGACTTCTTCGGCCCATTGGGTAGTTAAAGCCAACGGTGCAATGACCAAAGTCGATTTAGCCTGATTCTCTGGCAATTTTTCTTTCTTTCGCTTTGACAACGGATTCGAAAGAATCAGAGCTAGCGATTGGACTGTTTTCCCTAATCCCATATCATCACAAAGGAACCCACCTTTGTCGGCGACCTTGTCACTTTCTCGGTTGAGTAGAAACTCCAATCCTTTCGTCTGATGCGGCAAGAGACTAACGGACAAACCTTCCACCTCACTTATTCCGGAGTTCATTGCGTCATCATCACCAACACTTTCGAGGAGCCCTTTAATTGTTTCGTTAACACTCGTAGGTGTACCGCGGTTGGCCATTGTATTAACGGCGCTTATAGGACGTTTTGGCGTGGAAAATGGGTTTGCCTGTGTCGGACCAGCTGATATACCCCATTGGTTACCTGATGACTTTATATCGATATCAGACTGTCCAAAAAAGTTTTTGGAAGGCGATACCACGCCATGCTTCTTAAGGGCATTTAAATCCGTTTTTTGACCCCATTTTGTGCTTTTAGGCGTCATGATTTCCATGAACGAATCACCGTTAGTGAAAGATTTCACAGGGGAATCGAAAGCTTTCTGCGGCAACTGCTGTGATTCTTGTTTGTGTTGCAAATTCTGAGCTTCTTGGTTTAGTGGCTTTTCTTGATTATGCGGGGAGAACTTCTTGTTAAACTTAGATGACGGTCTCAGGAACCCAGCTTGCACACCAAATGAGTTCTTTATGGGTGTTGTGTGACCAAATTTGGGCCCTTCATTTTGTGGCTTTTGTGGCTTTGGTTGCAGTTGTTTCTGGGCATGGATTTTTTCAAAGAATCCACCCGATGATGGTGGTTGATTTGGTTTCTTTTGAAAGCCATTATGCTTATTCTTCTGCCCCATATTATTGCCCGTTTGAGAAGAACTGTTTTGTGACTTAGGATAAGGATTTGATTTATTCATTGGATACTGCTGCTGCGGTTTGGAAAATTGATTTGGCTTTTCCCCTTTTTTGTTCCAATGACCATCCGAATGCATTTTGTTGTTATTGTGATGCTGCTTTTGATGATTCCAATGTTTCTTATGCGAGTTGTTTGGGCTTTGAGAAGGTTTAGTCTCTTGTTTACTTTTTCCTCCTCCAACCTTATCATTTAACGACATATTATGTAATATGTCAGTTACTTCATCAGTTTTAACCACCTGGGGTTTGTTTTGGACCGGTTTTTCGTCTCCAAATAACAATCTCTTCGGAAGATCAACAAACCCAGGGATTTTTATTTCCGAGCTGCTCTTCGTCTTAATAGCCGACTGCATGACCAAATCAACTGCTTCATTGTCGCTAGAATCTTCTCCGTCCGAAGAGGAAGAGTCATCCTGTCGTACTTGACGCATCTTTTTTTTCCCTACAGGGGTGGTTAGTCTGGCCATCGCAAAGTGTGTGTGTGTGAGGTGTGAACTAATGAGGCTGCGCAGTGCATCTTCGGTGATTTAATTTTTTAGATCAAAACAAAAAACGTGGGATGTTACTGAGGCAACCGGGAGAGCCGCATCGCCAATCAGGGGGGGGTTTATATTCTGGGACAAAACATGACTACTCGGTGGGAGTCATTTGTTTGTAAAAGTGATTATACATAACGTGTTATTTAGTTTGGTTATTTGTAAACTTCCTCGATGGACTCTGGGAAAGTGAATTCATTTTGCTCTCTGACCTTGTCACAGACTGCCATGATTTGACGGGATTCTTCTAATGGCATGATTGAGGATTCGGTCAGGCCATCACGAAGACATCTGGCACAGTGATCTGCTTCGTAGAACATTCCGTTTCCTGGGGGCTTTATTTCAATTTTCTCATCATGACCGACACAGTCCAAGCCATAGTCACCATGGTTCTCTTGAGTAACATGGTGTTTGCGATGGATTGTGAAGGAGGTTGGTCTGAACGGAGCCCATTGAACGGTAATGTCACCCTTTTCACCCTGAATTCTGCAGATCTCGCTTTCTCTGGTTCTGTATCTGATACTGGTATTAGCTAGCGCAGTAACATGGGACTTGCGGAAAACCATGCAGATGTTAGTAGACTCGTCAACCTTGGTGTACTCGTTTTTGAGCATGGCAGAGGTGACTTCTGGTGGTTGCAGCTCGTTAGCCGGGTCGTTGTAGGCGATCATGAAAATCCAAGTCAAGGCGTAGATACCGAGATCCAGAAGGGCGCCTCCGCCAAGATCCGGGTTTAGGAGACGATGCTTCGTTGGCATGTTGTCCAAATCGAAGGGCAGGGAACAATCGGCCATGACGTGGTGGAGCTTACCAATTACTTTGTCTTCGAAGACCATCTTCTGAAGCTTTCTGCAGAGCGGGAAGAATCTGGTCCAAACTGCCTCCATCAAGAAAACCTTCTTCTCCTTTGCAATTTCGATCAAATGAGCAGCCTGGGCCTCGTTGATTGTGAAAGCCTTCTCACAGAGAACTGCCTTGCCCGCTTCAAGGGCCATCTTACAATTCTCATAGTGGAAGGAATGTGGGGTAGCAACGTACACAATATCAACTTCTGGATTAGCAACCAATTCCTCGTAGGTTCCATAGCATTGAATGGCCGACGGATCCTTCAAATCGGCACCCTTGACGAAGTCCTCTGCCCGCTCCTTGGATGTGGAGGATGCTACAGCCACGATCTTGTGGGCTACATCATCGACCTCTCTCTTGGACGGATCCTCCAAAAGATCCTTGGTGAACTTGGTGGCAATTCCACCAGTAGCTAAAATACCCCATCGACATGTGAAAACCATTGTTGTTGCTAAATTGTGTTCTGTGTGATACAATTGTGAAAAAAATGGATCTTCACTCAATTTTATACGCACACACTTCCAGTCTCGTGCAGCAGCAACTGCCCACAATGTTGCAACAAAGAATTTCAGAACACCCCACCAGTGTTGTATTTATGTGCGGCTTAACGTATGATTTTTTTTTTTTTTTTTTTTTTTTTTTTTTTTTTAGCGGGGCCCCGCCGAAGAGAAAGAGAAATTGACACAATTGACGAGGGGAAACTGAACTATCAGTATATCTTGACATGAGATTTGTCTCTGACAGGATTGATGCGATGTGTCTGACATTATCAGCAGCCAGTTGTGATTTCTCGGGTGGCGGTTGAATCGATCCCACGTTGTTTCAGGTTGAGCAGCAATTGGATTGTTGAACGAAGAAGGCTTTGGATTCAGAGAGTACTGTACGTAGCAGTTACGTTGCGGGCAGGCGCCGCCTTTTTTCCAGAAGAATTAAAAAAAAAAAAAAAAAAATCATTACCACAATAATACCCCATGCAGCAATGGAGGAGCTACTTCATATACTTCTTTTACGTTTTCTTTTCAGAAAAAAGAAAAAAAAATAAAAATAAAAGAATGAAAGAATGGGTAGCCGCAGAAAATAGCCACATTTGTAAATGGGAGTGGCTAGTGTGTGGCTGTGCGGATGTCTCTTCGGATTACCGCGAGCTCCCGACCGGTTCCAAGAGGCTTTGACTTAAGGAGGTACCAAGGATATAATACACAATGCAGAACACAGAATGGTGGCTGAAGCACCCTGCATAGGCTTAAAACCAACCGGAGGACGGACTACAGAGGGACTGTGGCAGTTGCAAAAATTATATGAGTCGCATGTCGCAGAACGAAGCAGCTAAAAAATCAGCTGTGGCGACCGGGCCGTAACTAAAATTAGCAAGCTTACTTGAGGCTAAGGCTGAAAACTTATCAAACAGATAATTTTCTATCGTTCATCTCAAACTGCCCCCTTGTTGATTGGTGGTATGGACCTTCGATGCAGACTGACAACGATCCTACTTCGACTCCTGGAAAGGAGGGATGTGAGCTGCGGAGACGCAACGCGATTAGATACGGTGAGAAAGAAGCGGCGGCCATACGAAGCAAAATGCGAGTCAGAAACTATTTAAAGATTGTGGAACACCTAAGAAACAGTTATCAGAGCGATAACTCGTCCATCAATTCCTGTACTTCGAGCTGTTCCTGCTCATGCACCACATCGTCCCTGTCAACCCGCTGATCAGCAACGATCCGGCCCCTTGGTTATATAAGGACTAAGTATAAAAAGAGTGGGAAAGCTGGGCTATTGATTAAGCAAAGCAATCAATTACAAAAACTTAAAAGAAAGAACAAAATATTTAACCAAAATGACTTCTCAATTCTACTGTTATGCTGCTTTTGAAGCTGCCACTCAAGATTTCTCTGATGAAGAGGATGACTTTATGGTGTACGACTCTGACGAAGATGCGTTGATAACCACTTCGTCCTACCAGTTGCCAAAGAGGCAAAGTCGCAACAGCCCCCCAAAACTCAAGCCCATGAAAAGCATTGTGGCGTCCTTTCGTTCTGCCCTGACCAAACGGGCACAATACCAGAAACACACATAATTCTTTTTTTTCTCTCTCTCTCTCTCCTTATTTATTTATCTGCATTTTTTAATTAATTTAATAATACATCTCACGCCGTTTCTTTTTTTTTTTTTTCCTACTCCTTGCTTGCTATTTTTCCATAGTCTCAAAAAATGAAAAGTAACAAACACACTGGTTGGATGAATGTCCATAGAACTACACACATATATAGTACACACACAAGTTGTTTTGCTTTTTGTTTATAACATTCGGTGAAGCTTGTCGTCTTGGAATTGCTTGACATTGTCAATGTTGTTCCACCAGTTAAAGAGGTAGGACTCACAAATGAGCTTGAACCATGGGGTGAAGACAAGGGAGGTGTCCTTGAACATCTCTTTAAGCTCGTCTGCAGAGACGTAACAGGTGTCTTTGACTTCATTAGGATTCACTTGAAGGGTAGGGTCGGCCTTGATAAACAAAATGTAATCGATTTCGTGTTCACCCCAAGCCCCGCTGCTAGGAGCGACATAATGTATTCTGGTGAGGAAATCAAACTTTTCCAATGGAATATCTTCCTTGACAATTCCGAGTTCTTGATCCAACTTTCTTTGGGCAGCTCGCTTAACCCCTTCAATTGAAGATGGGAGATCGTGGCCCAATTCGGATGGAATGGCCAGTGGGTGTGAGCAACAAGTGTTGGTCCACATGGCTGGGAAAGTGATCTTTTCGTCAGCTCTTTGCTGCAGCAAGAGCTTGTTTTCACTATTAAACAGGAAGACGGAGAATGCGCGGTGTAACAGACCCTTGTTGATGTTTGGCATCAAATGACAGGTCTTCTTGCTGGCACTTCCAACTGGCTGGTCATCCCAATCAAGGGCAATGCAAACTTCATCCATCAATCGGATCTGTTCTTCATCATAACCAGCAAAGAGAGTTGGATCATGCTCTTGGGACGTAGTAGATGAATTGGAAACAGCGGTTTCTGGGGTGATCTCAGTAACCTCGTCTCCGAACTGTTCCAAAACTTGTTGTCGGCTAAGTGGAGCTGGGCCCCCCTCGACTTGGACTGTTCCGTTAATAGTCTCAGTTTGACTCATGGTTGGTGGTGATTATTCGACTACTACTGGCTATAGAAAATTTCGTGTTTAGTTATGTCCTGCCCGACAGGGATTTTTACCCCGATCTGAAAAATATAATTTAGTGTGGTAGGTGACCTTCTGTACCCCTGGATTTTTGCAGCCACACGGGGCTGTTTAGTTTGGTCTGTAGGAACTGCTTTCTTTCCAAACCTTGCATTTATTCATTTGATTTTGGAGGAGACGGCTATTTCATGTGACGGATTTAAGGGCTTTGGAGATTCAAAGGATTTTTTTTTTTTTTTTT
>PPJG02000007.1:277035-299510 GCA_003705695.2 Blastobotrys serpentis | reverse complement strand
CACAGCTACTCGTAGTAAAGCGTTGACGACGTCATTGGAATTGTGTATACACAGCCGTGTGGTAATTGTCAGCGGGATTGTCAGATCTATGCATATGACTGCAATCTATTCTTGTGTTGTCAAGTCTTGTCACGGTTTTGACGGAAGGAACCGATCAGCAAGTAAATTTCGGGGTTCGGTGGACCCTGTCTGTAAACAACATGAATTGGAACGCGAGTTCTTATTTAGTAGAAATGTGCCGATAAGTAAAATATAGTCTGGAAGATTATGTGTTCCGTAGGTTCTGAAAAAGTATTGATTACGTTTGAGATTTCGGTAAACGACTTTTTCTTTCTTTCTTACTGGCATCGTCTATCTCTCCTGGTTTCAGTTATACATCTCAACAAGCTTAGCCTACACTTTTGGGCTCTTGCCGAGAATCCGTATGATTCGACATATAGTCGCTGCGAAACATGCCAGTTCACAGGCGAATTGTCGAAAGAACAGCGCCGAGGAAACTCACCCAGGCAGGTAAATCAGCGACGAAGACCCGGATGCGATGAATATCCAGCCACCGCTTCAAATCCTTAGTACTGTCGCCCTGAGATCGGTTCTCCATGATATCACGAATTGGATAAGCGATAAGCGGCACAAACAAAAAGTGACAAACAGTAAAACCCAAGCCAGCCCAGTACCATTTCGAATGTCGGAGTCCAGTGAGCAGGTTACCGACAGATGTGGAGACAGTGAGAGTGTTGAGTCCGCCGATTATAAAGATGCCCTGTTCGAAGAAGCGACGGAAGTAACCAGGAAGAATCTTTTCCGTTTCGGACTTGTGCTCTGAACGTAGAAAGCCCGACAGATACCAGTGTTCATCCCAGGCGTACATGAGAGACGATGTGGTGGTGACAAGTGGAGCAACCCGGAGAAGCTTGACCGGATCGAATAGAAGCAATGAAGCCATGTTGATGAGATGTTTTCTGGTTTTTTATTCAAGCAATCCTGTGGAAGTAGAGGTGGTGGTTGAGAAAGATGGAATGGAGTATGCAAGCTATAGCGTTGAAACCGACGAAGACGTCACTGCAGGGGGACAGGAAATTGAAATTGCGGAAACTTGCTTCCTTTTATATCTTGCAGCTTGGAGCGCGGCTGCTGGAATAACAACTCGTCGGAATTATACCATATCATGGGGTTGCGTTGCATGTTTAATGAGGAGATAGTGCCGAGCGCCGATCCCATAATGTAAATCCCATCGAAGTCTCCTGGAAACGGAGCGTGAGAGGCAATTGGATTTTTTTGACATTAACTTGGACGGTATCAAATATCTCCCTGCTATCATTGTATCGTCCAATTGCTAATTAATACATACAGTAGAAGTCACGAAGTAATCAGCACTGCCTCCTACGCTGCCGTTGAACTGGCGGATGAGCATAAATACTCGAGCATCACAATTATCATAAATCCTCACGCATAACCGGGTAGGTTGCTATTTATTTCGCTTTGATGGAAGCGTAGTTCTTTTGTGCGGATAATTAGACCTGTGAAGTTCACACCGTCACACTCTTGAGGACAAAATCAGGGCCTAAATCTTCGTACTTTTTACTTTGAAAACCCCGCGGACATTTCACACTCTCTTTGAAATGTTTTTTTTTAAAAAAATTTTTTTCGGCTATCCTACTGTAACTTCAGAAAATCACCTATATCGTTTTGCCTAAGCAATTACTACAAAGCCTGCCAGAAACTAAACTACACTTAACTCGCCCATGAAAACTGGAGAGCCAAATTTCCAATTTATTACCTCCCTCTGTTAAGAGAGATAAAAATATCAGATGATTAAGCTATGTGAAAAGGCATCCGGCAAATTCCTTATTTGTTTCTCCGCTTTGCGCCTTGCCTGCGTCCTTCAAAGGCAAATTGCATGAATATCCTACGCCAGCTTCTCTGCCCTTATTGTCTCTACAATTCAAAAAATCCTCAATTCTAATCCGCATATATCATATATTTTAATATATATTAACAGAAATTTATCCCGCAGTTGCAGAAAACGGCTTCCGGAGTAGTTCGTTCTGCGGAGGTAGGCTTTATTTGGTGGTGGTTGGGAGATGAAATTTTTCAGCATCAGACAAAAATGTCCAAAGTAAGTCCGAGGAAGAATTGATTTGATTCAGGGATTGTAGCTAATAAAAGTGTAGGATAAAACTGTGAGCCTCTGTATTCCGTCTTCGTGTATCTCGCCTACAGTTTGTAGGTCGCAACAACAAGCCACACATATCGCACATCAAATTGCCCGAACGGCGATCTACTATGGTGTTGGAGAAATCATTATCTATGATGTCGAACAGGACAGTGGTGCCAAAGATGTCGAGGTTGGTAAAAAGAAGATCTTTGGTGATGAGCCAAAGCAGGACAAAGTTATTGAAAGTACAACGGAAGCTCGAGAACTCATGAAATTACTACAGTTTTTTATTACACCTTCATATCTAAGAAAACCTGTATTTGGAGATTTAAAGTCGCTGCATTATGCTAAAAAACTACCCAAGCTTCCAGGGCTACCATTCATGAATCGTGAAAAGAGTAAGTACTTAGAGGGATTGTCGGTTGAGGGTAAGATCGGAAAGCCACCAAAGAAAAAGGGCGGCCTAAAATCCAAAAAACAAATCGAATTAGAGAAATTCACGCATTACGTTAATGTGGGAGATAAAAACATATTAAAGTTGGCTGATGGACAAAAGGTTCCCCTGCATTCTCGAGTCACGGTAGATGTCGAAAAGTCGAAGGTTGTTTCGTCCGCAGACGCATATAAAACTAAATCCACACTTTGGGCCAACGGTACTTTTGGATATACTGTGCGACTCGCCCCTACATTTGGTAAAACGTTCGTCCAGTCAGTTTATCCTGAAGGGTATAGCTATACAGTCTATGTTCCATGTGAAGAGTTTATTTCATCTTCGCAGACTACCCCGCCATATGAAACGATTAAAACTATAGATGCTCGAAACTTGGCCAGTCCACAACACTTATTAATAGTTTTGGGTAAGTGGAAAGACCTGGACCAAGCTATCAAGAATGACGACCAAGAACTCAAGGAGCTTCAGGAAGCCTCTGGACTATTTGATGCTAGATTGCCAGTGAAAAGTGCTACCCGAGTTGAAGACGCTCTGATGATCTCACTTTCTAAAATAGAAGGTATATAATTCACTAACTATTTTAATTTTTCTTTTTCACTTCGCAAGTATCCCATTTTTTTCCTTTTTACTGTTGATCCCATTCCCATAATGTTGGTGGATACTACGCGGAATATAAATATTTTGACAATCTCAATTAGGATATATATATACTGTGATATGGTTAAAACCATATCGAGGATTCAAGCTCATGGATTAAGGCGCTTTCTGACATGAAACTGTCGGTTGCAGAAGTGATGGATTAACTAATTAAAATATTACATGTCTAAGAATTAGGGATCAAGAAACTTGCACATTACAAGGAAGTTGTAGGAATGGACAATGTACTGGTGAGCTGTTCAAGAGCATTCTCTAAAGCACTTGTAGAGAGTGCGAAAGAGGTGGTAGAAGGAGTTGGTGCAGAGGTAGGAATGGACAAAGTGGTACTGGCAAGTTGTTCAATTGCGTTTTCTAAAGCGCCAGTGGAGAGGGAGAGGGAAGAAGCGGAGAGAGTTGGCTCAGAGGTAGGGATGGGCAAAGTAGAGCTAGTGAGTTGCTCAATAGCGTTCTCCAAGGCGCCGGTGGAGAGAGAAAGAGAGGTAGCGGAAAGAGTAGGTTCGGTAGTAGGAACGGACAAAGATGCAGAAGAGGTAAGTGCATCCACAAGTTTTTGAAAGTCAATGGAAGTAGAGAATGAGACAGCAATTGAGGTTGGTTTAGTCATGTCCCTAGCTGCAACTTTAGTGGAGGTCAAATATGCTGCTGCCTGCTCAGCTTCTCTAATGATAGAAGATGGAACAACTTGGTTGAAAATTGCATCTAATGAGCTGGTAGGAATATCAGCAACAGGAGCTTCATCTTGTGCGTTGACAGCAGCGAAAAGAGCAGTGATTATGGCAACAGTGAGTTTCATTGTTTATGGGTTTTATGGTATTTGCCGCTTGAAAAGGGGAGTTTGCTACCTTTTATAGCAAAAACATTGCCGAAAAACGCCAATTAGATCACCATGCAGATAACTGGGTCGAGCAGCATAAAATGCAGTTGGTGGAAAAAAAATCTGAAAAACTTGACCGCTGATCTCATTTCGGGATCCTCATAGTAGTTCAAAGTGACCAGATTTGTAATTTATTTTAAATATTTATCAATGCACTTTTTTTTTACCGTATGGTGAGTGATACTGGGTTATTTCTTAATCATGAGTGCTAGCTACCACTGGATTTAATACTACTGACGCCAAGCTTTTTCATAGTCCAAAAAACCCGCAGATTTATGTAGTCAAAAAGGGCAGCTGCATTTCAAATTGAGAAAGGGTGTTTCCTCTTTAGGTAACTGTCGTTTTAATGATCGTTCCTGCATGCAGATGTTTTGAAAATAGGGCGGGCCCCACATCCCATATACGGTATGAGAGTACCAATTACTACAAAAACTAGAGGATCTCTTCGTTTTGTATCATGAAGATGGTCAGTGTTTATTTGAAACTAAAACTGTATGTAAAGTGTTGCTCTTGGTCGGTGCGTTAAGAGTCATTTATATTAACAGGATAATACAAATTTTTATTGATAAACGGCTTTTATGGCCTCCTCCGTATGTATGCAGGTTGCTAGTAGAACCAATAAGAAGCTTCTTTTTATTGTTATGACTATCAGTTGTTGGCTCACAGTAGTCACCATGCTGACAGTTGGCATATTGCGGTTTTTTTGCTGGAGTAGAGGTCAGCTATAATTATATATCTATTTTAAATATCTTTGAACAGGATTAGATTTTCTTATTATGACATCAAATTTTCACTTGATTTATTCAAACCTCGTTATAATTTTAGGCACATAACGTCTTTTACACACCCAAATAATATCTACCCCTGATCGTCGCGGCAGAAAAATTGAGTCGCGGAGAGTCACCCAACCATCCCCTCAGAAATTTTTGAAGCTGTTTATGAACTATATTCTATTTTCTAACTCATTTTGCTTTCTTTTCGTTGTTTTTTCTGTAATATCTTTAGTTAAGCAGTCATATTTCACCAGATTTCTTATTCACTCTTTGGTTTTTGCTTCGAACAGCTTCACAGCCCCCACTGTCATTTCCTGCAGCTTCCGCCTCAATGACTCCCAACATACACTTGAAGCATAATAGCTGTGCGTGTTAGAATGTAATCTGGCATTTAATCGGCAGTCGGCCATAACAGTGAGCAGAACTACAGAATGCTAAGAATTCCGGCACGTGCACCAAAGTAGGAAAGACACTTTGAATCACGTGATTCACTTGATATAGTCGAGGTTTTCTATGATATTTCTTATTATCCTGAAGGTATCGATGAAATATTGTATGGGAGTGATATAATAGATATACATCTCATCAGAAAACGGGGCAAAGTAGAAAGATAGTCATTTTGCTTGTGATGGATGTAGAACAGACTAATCGAATCTAACTACTAAGGAGACATAATAGTCTATTATAATTATGTATAAATTATATAGGTGGACACTCTACTTGGGAATGTTCCCATCCAAACAACACTACGGGCAGATTGATTAGTAATAGATGTACGTGTTGTTTACGTAATCAAAGTATGGGCAATCAGGAAAGTGAATATATTGTCATGACATTGCACAAATAAGCTCCAGCTATAGGTTCTATTTACCAAGAGTTTCCAAATATCTGAAGTAGGTTGTGTACTACTAGGCTTGTGAAACGGCAATAGAAAGATTCCTCAGGTTCAACATCTAGTGTAACCCTAACTTGGCCGGCTCTGGAAATTTCGTAAAGTTGCTATTCAGCACCAATATCAAGATTGTCCAATGATTCCGTCAAGTCACAAAATTAAATGATATTTAGTTAGGTCATACATACATCGTGATGTTGAATGGGGCCGAAATTCTACTCAGTTCGCGCCCAGCACGAATTTTGTCTGAGATCAGTGTTGAAAAGTTTGAGATTCATTCCCATTAAACGGTAGGTTACTCTCTATCTAAATAAACTCTATATGAACATGAAAAAAAAAAAAAAAAAAAAAAAAAAAAAAAAAAAAAAAAAAAAAAAAAAAAAAATCATCACAAGTTGTTGAAATAAAATAACCGAGACCAAGGGCTAGAAATGCATACACACACATATATATATATATATGTATGTAAGCAAATTTCACAAAGAAGTTTCCCCCAAACCAGTTGGTAAATTACCCCCTGTTCACACTTCGCGCCAAGCGCACCTGGGATAAAGTTTTAGTCTATCTCAATTAAGGTTGAAGTCTGAGTAAAAATATTGTGGCCCTCACCCAAACATAATAAACTATATAAATAGAGAAGGTTTCTCGTAGAAACTAAAGAAATATCAGCTAGAGTGTAAGATCGTCTAGGAATATTCCAGATCTACAGTAATATATAAATTCGATGCAAGATTAGGTAGGAGAGATTTTTTTTTTTTTTTTCCTTTCCGTGACGGAGGCGCCTGAATGTTGTTACCAAGACAACGGTCTTTGTTATATAATTATTTACCCTACGCGTTTTCCTTAAATAGCATCTGTATAAGCTCGGCAGACTGCGGAATGTTTTGAAGATCAGCAGAATTTTCCCAGTTCAGGTAAGGAGGTAAGGGAAAAAAAAGTGAGAGTTTCAGGTTACAGTTTGTATAAAACCGGAGAGGAATCCAGAGCTGCATTATCATCACAACAGATCGTTCGTTTTTTGGATTTTTCTCGACACTCTTTTTTTTATATATATATTTTTCATACTATTCTAAAGGATGAAATTTGCATCATTCGGTTTATTGGCTCTCGGAGCCCTTGGTGCCAACGCTGTTGGTGAGGTAAGTGTGATTTTCAGTTAAAGCTTAATAGACCTAAGCGAGAGGAAGAAAAAAAAAAAAAAAAAAAAAAGGAGCAGGTCGCTAACGTTAGTAAACATGTAGCTTGGTTTCAACTTAGGTGTGAAGACCAATCCAGACGGAAACTGTAAAGAAACCGCTGACTACGAAAAGGACTTTGAGACCCTCAAGTCTTACACTGACACTGTCAAGTTCTATGCCACCAGCGACTGCAATACCCTCCAAAAGGTCGCACCAGCTCTTGTTGAGGCCAACTTCAAGGCTTTCCTCGGTGTCTGGCCAAACGACGACGCTCATTTCAGCGCTGAAAAGGATGCCTTGAAGACTTACCTTCCACAACTTTCCGTTGACAACGTTAAGGCCATCACCGTTGGTTCTGAAGCCCTTTACAGAGGTGACTTGACCGCCGATGAACTTGCCTCCAAGATCGACGAAGTCAAGAAATTCATCAAGGACATTAAGGATAAGGATGGCAAGTCATTCTCCTCCGTCCCAGTCGGTACCGTCGACTCTTGGAACGTTCTTGTTGATGGCGCCAATGCTGCCGCCATCAAGGCCGCCGACATTGTTCTCGCTAACGCATTCTCCTACTGGCAAGGACAGACCATGGACAACGCCTCCTACTCCTTCTTTGACGACATCATGCAAGCTCTCGGCACCATCCAAAAGATCAAGGGTAAGGATGTTGACTTCTGGGTTGGTGAAACCGGCTGGGCCACCGAAGGTGGAAACTTTGAAAAGTCCGTTCCAAGTGTCAAGAATGCTCAACAATTCTGGAAGGAAGGTATCTGTGCCATCCGTGGCTGGGGTATCAACACCCTTGTCTTTGAAGCCTTTGATGAAACCTGGAAGCCATCTACTTCTGGTGTTGACGGTGTCGAAGAACACTGGGGTTTCCTCGATGCAAACGGAAAGCCAAAGTATGATGCCACCTGTGACTTTAAATAAATTTTCTGAACACGCCTGTATCTATATATAACTTATACCATTTGTACATCTGAATTAAGCAAAAAAAAAACAACAGACTATGCAAGTGTCGTTTTTATTTTTTTCTTTTAAAATTTGAACATTTTATCTAAATACTCGTTCTGGTGCCGCCAGGAAATCCGCATATACCCCCATATATCGATCTATCCTTTCTGTGAATTGAGATCTCACTGTTCCATTCAGATTTTTGTTTCGCGGCTCGGCTCCAAGTGGGGTATTATGTGTAATGTTGATTTTTGTGAAATGTGCCTGAGTTTATATTTCTACCCAGCTTGGGACATTTTTATGCCCATCACCTAAATTCCCATATGAGCACAACAAATCGGCTGAGAAAAGATATTAGAAACTTGGTCAAAAGCTGTCCACCGGACATTGTGATTCCCGAGTCCTTTGGTGACGGACTTGATCTCACTCTCCTTAGCCTGTATATTTTAGGCCCCGAATCCACTGCGTATTCTGAAGGCGCCTGGAAAATCACCTTGAAGATCCCCACTGACTATCCTGCGTCTCCTCCAAAGGCCTATTTCAATACTAAGATCTTTCATCCAAATGTCCAACCATCCACTGGTGAGGTTTGTGTAGACACATTGAAGCGAGATTGGTCTTCAGATGTGGATTTGAACCACATTCTGTTAACAATCAGATGCTTGTTGATCCAGCCGAACCCCGACTCCTCTCTTAACGAAGAAGCAGGGAAACTAATCCAGGAGGACTTTGCCTCTTTCGAAAAGACTGCAAAGCTCATGACAAAGGTTCATGCCCTCCCAAGGTCATCGTTGGCACCTTCCGAAGAAGGAGAAACTGCGGCAGGTGTCATTACTGCAGAACCCACTAGAAGCGTCTTGCAGCCAATTGACGACCAGCAAAAGCAGGCCACCTCTAATACTACCACAGTGAAGAAGAAGAAAAAGACCGGTCTCAAGAGACTCTAATATCCATTATTATATTTATTATATATCATTGCATGCGCAGAGAATCCAACGGTCGCTGTCTCCGTGATATTATTATATTTTTAGATAATAAAAAAAGAAACTAAGCTTCATGTTATGTCAAGTAGTAGCAGCAGCAGCAGCACTCCCTCCCCCTGTAACAATTGTTATTATGTCTCACAGAGAAATCAATTCTACTTCGCATCGAATACGATCGTTCATCATTACGTTACTACATCTTTTTCCTCAGCAAGCTAAAAACATATGATAATAAGAATTCCTTATTACACGTGGTTTCGATCCCATCGAATTCGAACGTTAACAATTCAAAAACGTTCAATCGGTGCTCCGAGGCTTGTTTGTTGTTATTGTCGCTATTCGGTAATTTAATGAATTCCGATCCGTCCCCTGTTACTTTCTTTTTCCTAACGCCGGAAACTTGTCAATCCTTACACAATAATCACAATATCGATGATCGGAAAGCCGATGATTGACCTTAACTCCGCTATATCTCCCTTTCATTAAAAGCAACCTTGCTTCCTGCAGAACTGGATGAACTGGCTCGAAGCCAATATAGAATGAAGTTCTTTATTCCCAATAATTAGTTATTAAAACTGTTGCCTCAAAAAAACCCATTTTCTTTGCCATCTTTCCAATTCTCGCAAAGTTGGATTTAGGGAGTCGTTAAGAGTTATGCGGCTGTGTATTTTTTTTTTTTTTTTTCTTAGCACATCTGAAACATTGTGAACGCTTTCAGAAGTATATATAGTTGCAAATAGCCCTGCCGTTTATGGTTACACGATTACTCATTGTGACTCGACGACTTTAGCTTGATATATATATACATACATATATATAAAGTATAAGCGACTTTATATTGGGCATTCTAAATTTTGTTTGTTCATCTGTGTTTTCTTATTTGTAAAGAAGAAAAGAAAAAAGAAAAAGAAAGAAAAAACAACTTTGTCGAAAGATGAGCGACGCAGCGTCCCGAGATGATACGTCTGGTGGCGGCGGGGTCGTAGAAAAAGTTCGACAAGAATATTCGACGCCGGCGTCAGCATTGTCGAATCGGTCGTCTGAATCAGGAGAGAATGATGAAAAGAAAATCGTTGTTGATAGGGAAGAGGGCAAGGGCGATAAAAAGAAGAAGAAGGATGAGAATGAGGAAGAAACTGATCCTTTTGCACATTTACCCGAGGACGAGGCAGAGATTCTGAGGAGACAGATCAACAATCCAAAGGTCAGTGTGTCCTACAAGACTCTTTATAGATATGCCACAAAAAAGGACGTGGTCATTTTGATTTTTGGGTACTTCTGTTCCATCGTAGCTGGTGCTGCACTTCCAATGTTTACATTGGTCTTTGGTGATTTGACACAAAAGTTCTCAAACTTCTTCACGTCTCCAAACCCTGATCCAAATGAATTTCAATCGGCAATTAACCATAATACCCTCTACTTCTTATATCTCGGAATTGGTATCATCGTCTTTGACTTCATTGATACCTTTATCCATGTCGACCGTGGTGAAGTGTTGGCATCAAGAATCCGTCAGCATTATCTTGCCGGAGTTCTTCGACAGAACATCGCATATTTCGATAAGCTAGGAGCTGGTGAAGTCACCACCCGTATTACTAACGATACTAATGCAATTCAAGAAGGTATTTCAGAAAAGGCTGGTCTTATCGCCAATGGTATCGCCACCTTCATCTGTGCCTTCGTCATTGGATTTGCCAAAAACTGGAAGCTTGCCTTCATCTTGATCTCAGTTGTCGTTTGCATTGTCATGATCATGGCTGGCGGTACCTTCTTCGTGATCAAGTACACCACCCGTGGTGTGGTCGCATATGGTAAAGGCTCTACTGTGGCTGAAGAAACACTCTCCGCCATTAGAACTACCTTGGCCTTTGGTTCGCAGGGTCGTTTGTCCGAAAAGTTCGACGGCCATCTTAAGACTACCATGAAACACGGAATCCTCAAGGGACGATCCCTCTCCATGATGATTTCCGGTATCTGGTCTACCGTTTACATGACATATGCATTGGCCTTCTGGCAAGGATCGCGATTTATCGCCTGGGGTGATGCTGACATTGGTTCCGTTATCACAGTCATCATGTCTATGATGATCGGTGCATTCGTCTTGGGAAATGTCTCGCCTTCCTTCCAAGCCATCGGAAAGGCGCTGGCGTCTGCATCCAAGATTTTTGAAGCAATTGACAGAGAACCATTTATCGACTCTAGTTCAGAAGAAGGTGTCAAGTTGGAAACAATTGAAGGTCATATTAAATTGAATGACGTCAAGTTCATCTACCCATCTCGTCCAGATGTCACCGTGCTCGAAAACATGAACCTCGAAATTCAGCCTGGTCAAACTGTTGCCCTTGTTGGTATGTCAGGTTCTGGTAAGTCCACAATTGTCGGTTTGATTGAAAGATTCTACGATCCTGTCAAGGGATCTGTCACAGTCGATGGTCACGACGTCCGTGATTTGAATGTCAAGAGCCTCCGACAACAGGTCGCCTTAGTGTCTCAGGAACCAACCCTTTTCGCCGTCTCTATCTATGAAAACATCTGCTATGGTCTGATCGGAACTGAACATGAAGATGCCAGTGAAGACAAGAAGCGTGAATTAGTTATTGATGCCTGTAGGCAAGCCAATGCATGGGATTTCATTCAAAATATGACCGAGGGATTGGACACCAATGTTGGTGAAAGAGGTTTCTTAATGTCTGGGGGTCAAAAGCAGCGTATTGCAATTGCCAGAGCCATTATTTCCAAGCCAAAGATTTTGCTCCTTGATGAAGCTACATCTGCTTTGGACACCAAGTCTGAGGGTATTGTCCAAGATGCTCTTGATAAGGCTGCCAAGGGCCGCACTACAATTGTAATTGCGCATAGGTTGTCGACCATTAAGGACGCTGACAAGATTGTTGTCATGGCCAAGGGTAAAATTATTGAAATGGGTACTCACTCTGAATTGGTCGAAAAGGGTGACGCATATGCTAGATTGGTTGAAGCACAAACGCTCAGTGCCACTGCAGACGAAGACAGTGAATCTTCCGATGAAGACGGAACTGGTACTCCAAAGGCCTTTGTTTTGGAAGAAGATGAGGCTCCATTGCAAAAGACCGCTACTTCCAAGTCTGTTTCCAGTCAAGTTCTTGAAGCTCAAGGAGGAGCTGTCGAGAAGGAACATAAGAGATCTATTCCTTATTTGGTTAGAATGGTAAGTTTTTCTTTTTTTTTTATTATTTTTTGTCTCATGCTTTACTAACTTTTACACTATAGCTTTATCGTTTCAACAAAAAGGAAAAATGGAACATGGTCATTGGCAGTTCTTTCGCCTTGATCTGTGGTTTTGGTTATCCAGCTCTCAGTATTCTATTTGCAAAGGTCATCAACGCGCTCATGGTTCCTCCAGAAATGTACGGCCAGATGAGACACAGAGTCAACGTTTTGACCGGTTACTTCTTTATGGTGGGTGTTATTCTGTTCTTCTGCTACAATGCAATGATTGGCAACCTTTCATTCGCTTCTGAAAAGCTGGTCAGACAAATAAGATTGAATGTTTTCAAGCAATATCTCAGAATGGACATTTCTTTCTTTGACAAGGATGAAAACACCACCGGTGCCTTGACCTCTACTCTTGCCAAGGATGCCCAAGCTGTCGAAGGTTTGGGAGGTGCAACTTTGGGACAGATTCTGCAATCTATTGTCACGGTCGTTGCCGGTATTATCGTTGCCATCTCGTTCAATTGGAGACTTGGTTTGGTTTGTACTTCCACTGTCCCTGTGCTCGTTGGTTGTGGTTTTGCCAGATTCTGGGTTTTGGCCCAGCTTCAAGAGCGTGCAAAGAAGGTATATGAAGACTCTGGCTCATATGCATGTGAGAGTATATCTGCCATTAGAACTGTTGCATCATTGACAAGAGAACACGGAGTTTGGGAAACCTACCGAAACCGTGTGGATGGCCAAGTCAGTGCCTCAAGACCTGCAATTGCAAGATCTTCTCTGTTGTACGGTCTTTCACAAGGGTTGACTCCCTGGGTCATGGGTCTCGGTTTCTGGTATGGTTCAACATTGTTGAAGGATGGCAAGTCTACACCATTCCAATTCTTTGTGGCATTTTCTTGTGTTGTTTTCGGTGCCCAATCCGCTGGTTCTGTCTTCTCCTTTGCTCCAGATATGGGTAAGGCCAAGCAGGCGGCAGTCAATATTGCCAAGATTCTTGATGTCACCCCTAAGATTGATACCTGGTCTAAAGAAGGAACCCAACTTGACGATGACGCCGTACAAGGCAACATTGAATTCAAGGGAGTTCACTTCAGATACCCAACTAGACCTAATGTTCCAGTGTTGCGGGGATTGAATCTAACCATTAACAAGGGCCAATATGTTGCATTAGTCGGTTCCTCAGGATGCGGTAAGAGTACCACTATTCAATTGACCGAGAGATTCTACGATCCATTGTCTGGTACAGTCACCTTGGACGGGGAGGACATTTCGAAGATGAACATCAACAGTTTCAGAAAGCAAATCGCATTGGTTCAACAGGAACCAGTTCTGTATTCCGGCTCCATCCGTGACAACATCTTACTCGGTACCAATGAGGAAGACGTTTCAGACGAAAGAATGTTTGCTGCTGCCAAGAAGGCCAATATCCATGATTTCGTCATGTCGCTTCCTGATGGTTATGACACATTCTGTGGTTCTAAGGGCGGCTTGTTGTCTGGTGGACAAAAGCAAAGAGTTGCAATTGCCAGGGCTTTAATTAGAGATCCAAAGGTCCTGCTGCTTGACGAAGCCACTTCTGCGCTTGATAGTGAATCGGAGAAGGTTGTGCAAACTGCTTTGGATGAAGCTGCCAAGGGCAGAACCACAATTGCAGTGGCTCATCGTCTGTCCACTATTCAAAACGCCGATATCATCTATGTCTTTGATGCTGGTAAGATCTGTGAGGCTGGAACCCATTCTCAATTGATTGCCAGAAAGGGCAAATATTATGAACTTGTACAAATGCAATCTCTTGATAAATAATGATACAAACTTAACTTAATTTTCACCACTCTAATAATATACTAAAACATCTGATACACTTTTTTTGTTATTATTAAATTACATATACCCTCATATCCAATTGGGTTTGTTTTTTGGCGGCGGAGCCAAATCAATTCCCTTATAATTGGGGCTCCTCTTCCGCTCGACGTAGCCTCTTCGTTCTCCGCATTTCATCTCTACATTCCGTCTATTTTGTGGATTCTTAAATTTCTTTTCTTTTTTTTTTCCGCTGGGGTTGCCGTATAAAGGGCTTTGCCCTAACTAAGCCGTGTGACTGTTAACGTCCCAATGCGGACATGCCTCGGTGGGAGGTCAGCGTTGCGTAGGGGTAGTGAACAAGGTCCCAACACCGAATATTTCACTCTCACGAAACTTAACTAATCGAATCTAGCACAATGGCCTCTGTTTCTAGGTAAATATAATGAACCAACGACGATGGGACGATTAGGAGGGAAATATTAACATTTGAATTTTCTAGTGATCTTCTCTGGGCTATCACCCGTACCCAAAACTGCCACATCGTCAAGAGACGGGAAGCTGGTGGACTTCAAATCTCCACTGATCCTTTGAACGCTTCTGGCAAGAACTCTTTCTCTCAAAGCGGATTGATCAACGAAAAGGCCATCGGTGTCACCAGAAATGCTGACGGTCAAATCCAACTCTTGACCAAGAACCCAAAGTTCGCCAACAAGCCATCTAAGGCTGTTTCCGTCACCACCTTCAAGAAGCACGCTTCTGGCAGAAGAGTCGCTGCTGCCGTTTCCAAGGCTGCTGCCGGTTACCGTGATGATCTCAGAAAGGATGCTGTCCTCAAGGCCTCTGCTCTCACCAGAGCTGAAAAGCCAAAGAAGGCTCAACCAATCAGCGCTCGTCGTTAAGTACGTTGGTAATTTAATGAAAAACTGTATTTAGAAAATTAATTCATGAATGACCTGAAGTTCTAGGTCCAATGCCTCCGGCGGCTTCTTTTTTCTCCGAAAAGAAGCAAAAAAGGTAGCTCTGCGAGGCCAGTGCTTTTGGTTCTTTTCTAGAAAAGAACGCCGCCCGCAGGGCACACGCTTGTGGTTCAATTGAGTCGTTAGTCCCTCCAGTTGTCCGAAGACTGCGGCTGGAGTGTGCTTGTACGACCGAAAGAGACTAGCACTCATCGTCGGTGGCAGAAAAAAAGGCGGAAAATAGGTGGAATTAGTCTTCCTTTTATATTTCAAATTAGACGCCAGAATTGAAGCGATTGATCGCAAATATAAAGTTTATTACTAAGAAGGTCCCAACACGTGATTGGAATTGGTGAAGGCACTGGAGTGTTTTGCATCTGGGGGAAGACTGCCTCCGGCGGGCTTCTTCAAAAACGGTAGCTCTGCGAGGCTTGAAGGCGTAAGAGCCGGCAAGGCACTTGAGCTCTCGACAATCACCGGCCTCGGATAAACCTTGCCTGGTCTCAACGGCCCGACGCACACATGAATATGTGAGTTATCGTCCATCATCATGTTTCTGAACAAGTTCCGAGGAATTCTCGTGTCTCGTCTGGAGAAGCGTCGCGGATGGCCGGAGCACGGATATCCCATGAAAAGGGCCTCCTTCCAACATAAAAGTGCCCATGGAGAGAAGCTGTTTTGATCATTGAGGAATTCGGCTATATGTTGCCTGGCCCCCCCATATATTCTTATCAGACCCCCTCATTGGCCAAGCACCACTTCGGTAGTGCGTACTCCGGCAATCCTCACATAATGATGTCGCCATTATTAACTCTAGTGGAAAGTGATAGGCCGCGCGATACTGCGCGCCAGGACTTTTGTTATTTGCTGATTATCGTAGTCGTCATCATCTTATTCTACCCCACTGCCGAAGTTCGAGCGAGCAAAGTATATAAAGAGTAACCTTTCCCTTTATTTTCCTGCTCTTTTTTTTATTCTGAACCCACACACTTTTTTTTTAATTTATAGAACCCACACATCACAAGAAAAATGGTTAAAGCTGTCGTTGCCGGTGCTAGCGGAGGAATTGGACAACCATTGTCCTTGCTTTTGAAGCTCTCCCCATATGTCCAAGACCTTGCTCTATACGATGTTGTCAACTCTCCAGGTGTTGCCGCTGACTTGAGCCACATCTCCACCGAAGGCAAGGTCCAAGGCTTCCTTCCAAAGGACGACGGACTCAAGAATGCCTTGACTGGCGCTGACATTGTTGTCATCCCAGCCGGTATTCCAAGAAAGCCAGGCATGACCCGTGACGACTTGTTCAAGATCAACGCTGGAATCGTTAGAGACTTGATCACTGGCGTTGCCCAATTCTGTCCAAACGCCTTTGTTCTCATCATCTCTAACCCAGTCAACTCTACTGTTCCAATTGCCGCCGAGGTCTTGAAGAAGCACGGCGTCTTCAACCCAAAGAAGCTCTTTGGTGTCACCACCTTGGACATTGTCAGAGCCCAAACCTTTGTCACTGAAGTTGTCGGTGAAAAGGATCCAAAGAAGTACACTGTCCCAGTCATTGGTGGCCACTCCGGTGAAACCATTGTCCCATTGTTGAGCTTGATTCAACCATCCGTCACCGTCCCAGAAGACAAGGTCGCTGACCTGGTCAACAGAATCCAATTCGGTGGTGACGAAGTCGTCAAGGCCAAGGAAGGTGCTGGTTCCGCCACCTTGTCCATGGCCTTTGCCGGTTACAGATTTGCCGAAGCCGTCCTTCGTGGCGCTGCTGGCGAAAAGAACGTCATCGAACCATCCTTCGTCTTCCTCGACGGTGTCGCTGGTGGTGACAAGGTCAAGCAATCCGTCGGCGTTGACTTCTTCTCCGTTCCAGTTGAATTTGGTGTAAGTTCCTATTGTTCTACTCATCATGAAAATTCTATTCGCATACTAACCACTCTATCTTTGTTTAGCCTGAAGGTGCCGTCCAAGTCCACAGCCCATTGGACAAGATCTCCGACTACGAAAAGAAACTTGTCGCTACCGCCGTCGATGGCCTCAAGGGCAACATCTCAAAGGGTGTTGACTTTGTCCAAAACCCACCTCCAGCCAAGTAAGTTTAGTCGGCCCCCCTCAATCGTTAAATATTTAAATTTTATATTATGTCATATCGTTCGCTTTACTAAACTTCGTCCAGGATGTAGCAGGTGTTCTGAAAAACTCCCAATTTTTATTGTACCCTTAAAAAAAGCATATAACTGTATAATTCAAAAGAAAAGCTTGACAATTCCAATTGCCCCCCCCCCCCCCCCCCCCCGCCCACTGTTATTACTATTATCGTTATTATTATTATTATTATTATTATTATTACTATTTATGTGTGGACTGAATTTTAACTTGATTCGGAAAATTCATGTTAATGTTGGGGTTGTTCACAAGCCGCATAATCAGTCGGCTTGACGGCCACTCATCTGTGAGGCTTTTTTGGATTAGTCAGGGATTATCTGCAAGTGCACTGCGCGCGAAAAAGTGTTCCTATTACATGTCCCCTTTGGGAAGTTGGTAAATAGTCCCCACAAGCCGATTTTGGGAAGTTAAAATGAGACAATTTCAGACAGGGTATAAAAGGGAAGAGGGATCCTGCACGCTGCGGAGTGAAGCAATGATCTTGAGCAAAGGAGTCAAAAGAAAGCATGGTGATGTGAGCATTGTTATTACAGCTGCCACGACTAGTCCGGCACCAACGAAGAAGAAACGAGAGGAAGTATCGTTTGATCCTATTCCCTTTCCTATGGGACTCGACAATAACAAAAATGTCAGTTGCGATATTGACAAGCGAGGTCAAATCGTATTTCCCGATAAGTCAGTAAGGGCATATCTACCTTATGGGAACGACGTCTTGGATGACAGTAACATAAGACTGTTGTTTGAACAGCATTCCAAGTACAATCGAACACCTGTTGTACTGTTGTTCCGTGGTCCCATTGATAGTGATGATGAAGACGACCAGTTCCAGTTCATCAGTCACAGCTTTCTTGTTGATAAATACCCAAACTCGGTTGTTTCGGTTACAAACAGCTATAAACCGCGTGGAGGAGACGCGAGAAATGTAAACTCCATCACGATTATTGAGGACGAAAACGCACATTTAGCTAAGCTATTCAGGGCCCTGCATCCTATAGGTGGAGGCAGGATTGCCCTGGATTGCTTGGTCTTTTTGGACTCGGAATTGCATCAGCGGGGATTTGTCCCGTTGGCCACAATCAACCAGGAATCGGAGATACTGGATATTGTGGATAATACTTTGAGCTATTTATTATGGGAGCAAGCGCAGGCTTGAAAAGAGGGGTTATTTATGGTGTAGTGGTATGGTTGTTGTTTTGTTTAATAGCATAGTATAGCAATGTTTATTATTGTTGTTATAATTATTATTATCTTCGCAGACTGGGGGAATCACAGATGGATCATCATCGGTGTGGGGAAACTTCTTCGGCTTTGTCCTGCGTTAAGCCCTCATCATATAGCTGCTGATCGGTCACAGTCTAGACCGGTCGAAGACAAAACGCCCTGTTCTAGACCTCGGTGAGTTCCAGGCTTGACATGGATTTGTGAATGGAGTCACGGTTGATTGATCAGTTCTCACTCGCTTTTTTAAAATAATTCAGGCATATGTCGAAATTCGACCTCAGGTTGAATATATATATGATAGATATATCCTTGGAACATATAGTACCGACAATTAAAATTACAAAGAAAAAATTAAAAATGCAATAGATAAGATAGTTCTATATATATACATTTACCAATCGCTGAATCATATTAGACAAAGACTAATTAAGCACATATATATATATATTAATTATTAAAACCGAGACGGACCTTAAGCTTATATTAAGCTTGATCGATATCAATATATATCGCTTGAGCCCACATTTGAGCATGCATGAACCGAATCACGTTAACGCGCAAGGCGCGCAATATATAACAAACCTCCAAAAAAGAAGTGAGAACCCTATTGGGATTCCTATTGGACGAGTCAGGGATCGAACCAGAGACCTTTAGAATGCAAATCTAACGCGCTACCAACTGCGCCACACGCCCATTTGATGCTTAATATATCTAGAGGAACCTGAAAACTGAGAATTGGCTTTTTCACGTTTTCCACACTTTTCACGCTTTTCCGGCTTTCCACGCTTCCAACCATGCTTCTCACGCATCCAGGGATCGAACTAGAGAGAGTTAGAATGCAATCTAACGCGCTACCGACTGCGCCACCCGCCCATGTAATCAATCATTCAACCCTTGGTCTCCTGGATGACATGGATCATCACCGGATCACCGACCGGTGTCCCGACAACAGGGTAAATAGTCTAAAAATATAACGACTCCCCCTTGTCTGATTATTGAAGCTCATAGTGCTACTGATAACCTCTTATGTCACCAATCTTCGGGCTCTAGGGGTTAGCAGTCTCACATGTTTACAGCTGAATGCATCTATAGGAAGTCAAAATCTATAGTAAGTCAAAATGGGTTTCCTACTGGAGTGGGCCAATGACCGAATTATCCTGCTTGATGTATCTATTTCATTTAGATTATGTACACAGGAGTAAATGGATTATTATTATCATTATAATGGGTTTCCTACACGCGCAATTAGAGGGAAATCCAGCTCCGTCGCCAATTGACTTGAAATATTTCACATGGCGAGCTGCCTGCAACTGGCAAATGTTTGGAACTAGCCCTACTTTTTGTATAATTACCTATTTACATAGGACTTTAATATGATTTATTATTATTATTACGTAACGCCGGGTGTCAGTGTGGACCAATGAATGAACTATCATGCTTTGATGTATAAATTTAAAACTATAGTAAGTGATTATTATTATCATTTATTATATGTATTGTTATTTTAACTCTCGACTTCAAGATGAAATCCATATGATCGACTAAGGCATGAGTTCTCCTGCTTGATATATTTTATTTGGTTTATGTACACAGGAGCAAACCAGCAGTTATTATTTAGTCTAAATTTTCCAAAACAGTCTTGAGGTCACCAATAGTACTCCAACTTTGATGTGGCTTATCACCCCAAATTTCCCATTGCCATTCCTTCTCAAAAACATCAACAATCTTTTGGAACTCTTCATCGGCCTCTTTATCCACATGGTAATCCGATAAACCGAGAAGGGACCCAAAATCACTGAGAGCATTAGCATATTGTTGGAAGAGTCCCTTCTTTGGTTTAGATAATTGTCTGTTTGCCATGAATTCAATAAATCGTTCCCATCTTCCAATGTAATATTCACCAACCAAGCCTGCCCATTGTTTGCAAGCGTAGTCACCAATTTGATTGGTTGGACCCCAGTGGGTCAATTGATTTCGAGCTTGGAATTCGTTTACCCTTTCAAACTCCTTATTACCGTTTGCAGTTTTTTTGGCATCTGCAATCCATTTGGATAAAATGAAGTCTTTATCAGTGTATAAAAGGTCATCTAATTGACGCAAAATTGACAACATCTTATCACCTTGATCCAATAAAGCTTGTTTTGTAGAGCCTTGAGCATAGAGTGAAACAAACTGCAAGTATTCTGGTAGAAATCGGTTGGCCAGGACTTGTCGAGTTATGTCCACAACATCATGATGGAAATGGGAATTCTTAAGCCACTCTGGATTTTCCAACACCCAATAACGGAAACCTTTGAACAATTCTTCAAGTTTGGACGTGTCGTATGCGATTCTAGTTGGTTGGATTCCTGGTATATCTGATATTCCTTCCAACGCCGGACGCATTTCAAGCATGGATTTGGAGACAGCATAGACACCTGTAGACTGATCATTTGTATAAACGAGATCCACTAGTTCCTTCCAAAATTGAACAATGTATTCTGGAACTTGAGATGGGCCATATCTACTGCGGATGTGGGTTTCTGTGTAATCATGAATGGATAGTGCATCTTTGCTCCATGCCTGGGCCAGCATAATGTCGTAGACTATTTGATTACCCTCCTGGCCCTCAGGAGTAAGTCCTACACCCAGTAGATTAGGATTCTGTACTCTTGCCTCTGTGAAGTTTTGAGTTAAGAATTGCATACTTCCCTCCAGACCCATGTTACCACCGAAATCATGTAGTTCACACCAAATCCAGTTATGGCCATAATAAGACTTGGTTCCCTTCCACACAGGGTAGTGGTCAGAGAAGAGATCAAGAATAAGCAAGTCGCCCTTTTGTGCACCAGATAAGTACGCTTCAATTCTATCATCTGTCCAGAAATCTTGCTCATAGTAGAACAACCACCCTTGCATCACCCAGACAGCGTCGGGGTCAACACTTTTGAGAGATTCCATTGTACCAGCCGCCACACTCTTGAGATAATCAACATCTCCGGAGAATGGCGTATTTTCGTTATATTGGTCTAATGTGTAGAAATGTGAGACATGGCCAATGTGCGATTTTTGTTTTTCCAAGAATGCATTCTGCAATTTGACAAAGAGTGGGTCCAACGGTTCCAAGAAGGTGACATTACTATTAAGAGTAGGGAAGTCATTCCAACGGCTGCTGTTTACAACGGTTGCATCCGGATAAACTTGGGAGATTTCTCTAGGGACAAAGCCTGTGAAAGAGGGTAAGATGGGGGTCATGCCTAGCTCTACCATTCTCTTAATAATTTTCTTTTGAAGGCTCAATTGACGTTTTGCCAATCCAAAATCAAAAGTAGTGTTCCAGCTTCCTTGCACGTTACCAAATCTGTTCCACGGCAAGAATGCTTGACCAGAGAAAAAGCCTTGCAAATGTTCGTCGGTGAAACCAAAATCTTTGAAAACTTCGATCAACAATTGCTCATAACCAGTCCATGCCAATGGTGAATTGATCCCATGTAGAGCAGCCCAATCCAAGAGATGCTCCCAATCCTCCCAGGAATAGAATGGCGTAGTATAGCCGAAAGTGACCGTGTTGAAGTGGTATCGATACGGGACTACAGCAGAACCCCTAACCGTTGTACACTCATGTTCTTCATTACATAAAGATGGAAGGGATTCTAATTGGTTCAAGTTACTATCAGTCCAAGAAATAGAAACGTGACCATTGTCTCTCAGATATTGATAGAGCCCAGACGCCAAAGCACTTTGCGTTGACCCGGTAACGCGAATTTTCCGAGTAACAGGGTCCTGAGTGACTTCATAACTATCAAAGCTTCCTTCTTCAATTGTTAAGTTTTGATTAAGTTGAAATTCAATTTGATCTTTAAATTGCGGAAGTTGTCTCGACACCAAGCTTTCAATTCCCTGGACACTGGTTAAAGATGCGTCCATAGAACTTCCAAAAAAGCTCGGCACTTGAAGCAACCCACCAAGGTCAACAATTTCCCAAGGAAGTTTCATAGCGTGTTGTTGTGATAAAGAAAGCTTCTTTGTTAAAGAGCCTGTTTTAAGTGGGAGTGGAGAGAGGGTTACATTCTGCCCCTGAACTGGAGCCGATGTCTCTCATCGGATGGAACACTCCAGCCGCACCATTTTTTTGTTTAGAAAGTGTGGGGGGATGAGACTTGAGTTGGTTGAAGTGGCTTGAAATCCAGATTGGACTCAAAGTAGGGTAATATGGCATGAATCTTTTTTTTTTTTTTTTTTTC
>PPJG02000007.1:202173-276935 GCA_003705695.2 Blastobotrys serpentis | reverse complement strand
TCATTGGAAGTGTTCGAACCGTTGCCAAAATTAACGGGGCGCTAGATTAGTTTCCACCGAGTAGTTCCCCCTTTCCCGGTTTCGTCCAAAACTTTTTACTATTATAGGGTTAAATTTCAGATTGATGGAAAAATAATTAATTTCTTAGCTGAGGTCAATCTCTAATATGATCTTTCTCTGCGCCTAATTACTGCTGCTTCTGATACTCTTTCACTTAGTAGCGGATTATCAATCGAGCAAAATTATAAAGCAATGGGTACAACCTTAGAAAGAAAGCAGCACAAAAATATTCCTAGTTATCTTGTAGAGACAAGAACAGCATTGCCATGAATTTTTCGGCATTAATAAATAATCTATTGGCTATTTTTATTCTTCTTCTTGCTTGCCTGCTGCTGCTGTTTATTTGGGGACTGTTTTTTCTGTAACAAGAGAGGAGAGGAGGTTCGAACTGGCTTCTGGGGGAATACATAATCTTTGGAAGCGCAATTCTCCAAAATCTGGTAACACAGACCGATATTGTTTTGAATCATGGTCCGGACCTTATTGGAAACTTCAGGGAAATAGGGTTCCAATCCGTTGATCATGATGTTGAGCCTGAATTTTGGAGGCATCATCCAGAAAGGCACTCCAACAGAAAGATGGTGAAATGCAGCTGAATACTCACCCAGAGTATGTCCAGGAATTGGTTTCCATGATGCCAACGCAATGGCTCTATCGGTGTAATACTTATCGAGATCTGTTCCCATCACTCTCAAACAGGCTTCTAACCATGATCCTTCTTCCCCTTCTTTCAAACGGCTGGCAAAGTCGCCTTTTAAATACTTTGTTCGCAACAGTCTGGGCCACTGGTTATACACTATTTTATGCGCCAAAAACTCCTTTTCGATCAACATTAGTTTTTCCTGAACCTCACTATCACGATCTTCAATTATCAGGGATGGATGAATAGTGAGGTTCAAGGACTCATTGGCATCTTGCTCATACCCACACTTATCTTCACTCAGAATCATTCCAATCCAGGGGATGTCTGGCTCTCCGTAATTGTAGTTGTGGGACCATGTTGGGTTAGCTTGTCTTGGAGCTGGCGTAATTAACTTTTGTTGCTGTCCGGCAAGACTCTCGCTTGCCAAAAGATTCTTGATTTCTAGAGAGGCGGATTTCAATTCGGCCGACAGGTTGTCAATCTCACCTATAACGTCATCCTCATTGCCCATTATTGTAATTTCGGTTTGGTGAAATTCAGATCGGAGCTCAACCTCCGATGTTTTTCAGAGTGATCCACCGGCTGATTACTACTAGTGAGCAATTTTTGGTTGAACAACTTCTCGGAGCCAATTGAAGGTAAATTACATTCTCTTTATGTTATAATATTAGACTACTCTCCAAGAAGCGGAGCTTTCTTTCTTTTTTTTTTTTTTCTTTTTTTGTTTGTCTTTCAATGAAATCTTGGTGGCATTAATGCGATACTACCGACATTCATTTGGAATATATATAGTTGCAAAGGGTTGTATATCTACTTATGCGTTTTTCTTCTGTTTCAATTGACTATCAACGGGGTGAGCAGGACCAAAGAGTTTTTGGAGCCCACGAAGAACCTGTTGGCAAATTGCCACGAGGACGACTGCACCGGAATAGATCTGGATTCTCTGGGGAACATCGACTAGACCGAGAAGAGGATATGGGAAGAAACCATTCTTGGAATATGTGTAATGGGTCCAAACCCAATATCCATACCCAACCGGACTGAACATGATCAGCGAGGCCAAGAAGGACATGTTCCAACGAGGGTTGAAGAAGACCACATCGATCAACTCCACAATCGAAGGAAGGATGTGCATGCAGAAGTCCAACCAGAAGGGAGGAACGACTGCGACTCTAGGGTCAATCAAAAGAGCCGGGTCAACCATCTTGATAGCCCAGTAGAGTGCAGAAATATCAAATTCGACTGGAGCGGCGATCATATCTAAATATTGCTTCAAAGCTCGAAGCCTGTTGCAATTGATCACCACAGCGGCCAGGCCAACGAACTGAGCTAGAAATGTCAAGGACAAGCCGAGAATGGTCAAGTACTGGAAATGGGAACCGGTTGTCTGAGCAATCGGGGTTGGAAACTCGTACATCATGAAATAAAAAGTTTTGGTAAAAGCGACAATACTAGTCGCATAAACCACAAACTGGATTGCTCGTTTAGAACACGAACAGTCAGACATGATCTTTTGTGTTTTTGACGTTTTCAACTTGCCAGAGAGGAGGGGATCTGAAGGATTTTGTTCCCCCCATATATATGATGTAAACATTTCCTTTCTCAATTCGCGCCGATCACGTGAACTCGGCATGACGGCATCATTTTATCTCCGGGATGTGTGTTGCTTACCATTATCTTTCCGTCGTGATTTACAACATTATTTCTTTTTATATACAACTTATGGAGTAAATTCATCTAAAGATGATGGTCCTATATATATTATTTATGTACTTGATTTAGAAGAATTGAACCAATTAAAAAAAAAAAAAAAAAGTGTGTGTCTGTGTGTGCACTGGCTCGTTTTTTTAATATTTTATTCATTGAGTGAGCCATAAGCCTTGAAATATATAGATATATTAGATACATAATTTAAAAATTGTTTGGATGGGCAGCTGCATGGGCCAACGAGGTCAAGAGAGACTTACTGATGTCGTCCTGGGGTTGCTGATGCTGAGGTTGTTGTTGTTGTTGGAGGTGGTGGTGGTTCTGCGGAGGAGTATTCATGAGATTGATCCCTGGAGGAGGGGGTTGAGGGGAGTTCTGTGGTTGATTTGGGTCCACCACCACTCGCTTCTTACCGCCTCGCTTTGGAATGTAGTCTTCTGGATGCAAACGTCTAATGTGTTGTTGCTTGTGGGTAGATGCCTTTGGACCCTTGAAATGTCTGCCGCATATTGGACATTCCTCGGTTTTATACTGTACATTGGGGTTAGGAGGCTGGGCAGTAGATTGACGCGTATTAGCAGGCGGAGGACGTTGGGTTGGAGGCCGAGGCTGTTGTGTTCTGACAGCGGTTGGAGTGGAGTTTGCTGAGGGGGTTGAAGGGTTGCTCAGGCCAGGAATTGCGGCAGCAACCGCAGGAGAGGGGCCATTGCTATTGATGACAGAAGCCGGCGGAACCATTGGCGAGTGCTGGCTGTCGACGACGACACTACCAGTGGCATGGGATGCAGGGCCCGCAGACGATCGGGCCACCGCCGGCGAGGGATGATGATGTTGATGATGAGGTTGATTATTTGGAGGCGTGTACTCGGGGATGGCAGCGTTAGTGAGATGGGGCGGCAAGTTGTTAGGCAGGAATTGAGGATTTTGTCCGGAACCTGATCCGGAGGATGAGTGAGGACCCGCATGGGATAAATACGGATGATTAATCAATCCGGTAGTATCCTTGTATCCAGGTGGCGCCGGAGGGGGATATTCAAAGGGCGGAGGTGAGAATTCGGCTTTGTCGTCGCCATCACCACCACCATCACCACCACTCGACTCATTTTCTTTTTTCATCTTCTTTGGAGAAGAAACAACGTCAAAGGTGAACGGCAGCCGTTTAAAGGCCAATTTCTTCTTCCCAACTGGGCTAGGGTTGTCGTCAAGCGTAGTAGTGGCCGATGATGAACTCTGGAACCAGCGATTTTTGTCATTTTTCACCGTGGTGGTAACGGGTAACGATCCCATTGCGATTCCATCCTTCGAGTCTATGGCATCGCAGCTGTGGAGGAATCCGATGGCATCGTAATAAGTGGTGGAATTGGCGGCTGGGGCGCCGGCTGGAACGACCATCGTGTCAAATTTGTGTTAAAATCAACCAATCCAAGAACCAAAAATAATTAGTGTGTCAACGAGGTGGAATAAATAAGTGATAGAGAGAAATTCACGACTCCGAAATCCAATTTTCAATATCGCTTTTGGTGCTTTCTATCAGTTGATGGATTCTCTTTGCTTTGGGAAGAATAAAATACCACTACTGTAAAAATCCTAGTGAACAAGTAAATTTTTTTTTTTGTTTTCTATTTGTTTTGTGTTGGGACAAAAAAATATGGTCACCCATCAAGGAACTTTGTATTTTTTTCTTATTAGTTTTCTTCTCGGGGTCCCGACTCGCGGGAAAAAAAAAAAAATTAAAGATTGCGAGTGATATGCACTGTAAAACGAAACAATTATCATTATTATATATAGAATGTCTAGACTCATCATTAAATTAAACTAATAAAACTGCATTCACACAACCGTCACGGTCGGGCTCGTTTGTGATTTGGGCGTATTTACCCCAAACGACCTTACCACCAGCGGTGACAAGACCCAATTCACTGACATTGACTTCTAAAACAGTACCCTTGGTCAAGACACCCAACTGCGTATAGGTAGGGCTCTGTGGGTTCTTCTTGACGGCGAGAATTGGCAAACTCACAGTAACTCCGAGTTCTGGATGGGTCACGTTAGCCTTCTTTTGACGCAAGGCGGAAGGTCGAATGATCCGTTCCAACTTGACTGGTCGACGGGTGAATCCCTCTCCAACGAACGTTGGCTTGGTGATCATTCGCTTCCAAGCCTTGCTCTTACTCTTACCGGTCTTGATAACTTTGAACATTTCCTCTTCAGAAATACCACGAACCTTAGGCAATGGCACATTGTACTTGTCAGCCTTCTCCATTCGCTTTTGTTTGATAGATGATGATAATGCTTTGGCAGTGTTGGAATCTTTACGGTCCAACAAATATGCAGGTAATGCTTCGTTAGGATCTTCCTTAGGCTGCGATGGCCCGTTAACCTTGGATTCTTCGTGCTGTTTAATCTTCTTCTTCATTTCAACCTTTTCTGCATATCGCTTCTTCGCAAACATCTTGGCTCTATGTCCTCTCAAGTTCTGAGCATCTTTCGCCACTCGGTGCCCTTCTCTGGCCTCACGCTTTCTCTGTCTCTCCTCATGATCGAGTCTTCGACCATGTCGTTTTATGTGTTGTTCAATATATTCGTTTTGAGGCATCTCTCTTGTATGTCTTGAAAAATAAAAAAAAAAAATTTCAAGATCATTTTTTTTTTTCCCTTAATCTTATCGCTGCCTGTCCGGGTAACTCAAAGGGAAAATTATTTTTTCCCTCTTAAACGTCGTGCGGCTTATACAACATAGTACCCATAAAATCAGCTGTTGCCTAATTAGGAAGGCCTCGCAGAGCTACCTTTTTTGCTTCTTTTCGGAGAAAAAAGAAGCCGCCGGAGGCACGTCCGTCCAAGGCTTAGATGATGAAATGACAATAATATATAATAATAATAAAGCTAAACCGAGGAGTGTTAATCACAGAAGATACAAATGCAATCTTAAAATGGATCGATTTTTGAGTTCGAAACATGACGACACTACAACTTAAAACCGTACAAGTATCAGGTATCTATAAATACAAGGTGAATAGGATGTATACAATGCTTCATGAAGAATAGCCTCGGAAAAAGTTAGCGATGATGAAAACCAGGCCCCGATCGTATCTAGGGAGCTGGGGTAGCTGTTTGAGCTCTTCTTCAGATATCTCACAGGCTCCGTTGCACTCCTCGGAGTTAGTCGGTTGGACAAAATTCTATGCCAATGTGTGGGGCCAAAATCCGGAAGCATTGGTAACCACTATTAATATTCCTCAGAACCAATTTGTGGACGTGCACAAGGGGAAGTATGAACAGACCCCAGAGTTCTGCAAAGTAATTAATACAAACTTGCCCCACACAGGAATCAATGAGCTGCTGGTGCTTGAAGCCTATCAGATAATGATATATGAATTGGAGGTCAAATACAAGGAATCCATCGTTAACAAGACGAGGGGGAGAATAATTCTGCAGTCCAGTAGAGGCCAAACAGTTGGTAAGACATGCTTCTTAGTCTACATCTTGTTGGTTCGACTGATGAACCGACGGCCAACCATATTTCAAACAAGTAACCCTGATGGGAGTCCAGGGAATTCATATCTTTTCAGTGAAGCAGGTATCCATCCCATTGGAATCAGCAGCTTTAGACAGTTTGGCAAGGAATATGAGCTGCGGACCCGTAATCTCATCCAGAAATTAAACTCCGAGGCAAAACGGGAGATTTGGGTTCTTTTTGATTCAAAGCCAGACAAGTTCATTCTCAAGCATTTTGGAGCATCCTTTGCAATCCAGTCGTCAGATAAGAAGCTGAAATACGCTCCGCTATCTCCAACAAATTTCCAATTTTTTTTTTTGGAATCTTGGAAACAGTTTGAAATAGCAGCAGCTCAATCATATTTCAAGGGATAATAATTCCTGTTATTTATGTTGCAAAAAGAATGCCGACGATTCGCTAATGATCTGCCCTGTGTTGATGATGATAACTTCTGCAGAAACCTCTATGGCATAGATGAGAAAAGATCCCTCTTCAGGCAGAAAAGACAAATCAGAGGCTGAAGAATGTCATTCCTTATTCCGGCCGGACCCACCACGGGCTGTAATGATGTAAAACTTAATCTTAATAATAAAAGTTGTAACACAATTGATTGGAAATTCACTTGAGAAGAGTGATCATATAGACTTTACATACCAGTAAATTAAGAACGGTAACACGTCGGGGTGCAGGGCAGTTTTATTGCTTGCACCAAGCTCAAAAGTACTGGTGGAGCAATTGCAGCAATTTTTTTCCGCTAAACAAGTAGTGAACTTACAAAATCTCTCTATTTAAAGTTCCACGGTAATAACAATACCGATTCAGTCGGAGCTCGAGATATCCGTCGTTTTACTCGAGCCACCGCCGATCAATGAAAAATTCAGCCGTGCATCGGGCCGACATTTTTTTTTTTTTTTTTTTTTTTTTTTTTTTTTCAAATTTCCAAAACCGCTAAATACATAAAAGTTTACCTGTGCTAACGCAGATCTAACCATAATCATGGATGAGCCATTAAAAACCATAATAGGAACAGTCGACGGGCTTATTGAACGGATTGACAATGACATATTGATCCCCAAGGAGGATATGGAGGGCTGTGCAAACGGCATCTCTTTGCTATCTCTGAAATACCACAGCTTACTATCATATATCCATAACCTCGCCGCTATAACGGCTGCACAGGTCTCACGATCCACAGATGATGAAGACGGACAGGATTTTGACAGTATCAGGTCCGAAGCTATTCAGAATACTGTGACTGATAGAATTGTAATGGAAAAAGGGATTAAAGGCTTAGAAGCTAAGATTGCCTATCAAATTGAAAAAGTAACAAAAGCATACAACAAGGCCAAACAACAAGCACAAACCCAAGTCAATAATACTGAAGATAATAATGAAGAAGGAGAAGAGGAGAGTGACTCAGACGATGATAACTTAAATTATAGACCAAACCCATCAGCCTTGAAATCAAGACAAAAGGAAGAAGACGAAGAAGCATCTGGAGAACCAAAGAAATACACAGCACCAAAGATCTCAGCAGTCACACCTTTTGGCAAAGATCACGAACAAAAGTCTGCCAGAAAACAGAAAAATTCCACAATGGAAGAGTTCATTCAAGAATCCTCTTCAGCCCCAGTCGCAGAGCCATCAGTTGGCTCTACAATTATGGATGGTGGTAGAGGCGGTGAGCGAACTGAAAAGGATCGCAGAAAGCAAGCAGAAATTCAACGCTACGAAGAAGAGAACTTTACAAGATTGGCAGGGTTGTCTAAGAAACAAGAGAGACGTGCTGCTAAACAACGTCAATTGGATGCCATGACTAAAAACTTCTTCGGTGAAGATTGGGGATTTACTAACAAAAATTCAAACTTGGACCGTGCCACTAAACGCAAGCAAAAGGCAACCAGTGTTTGGGAAAGAACTAAGAAACGCCAACGTAAGGATCTATAGTTGTATAATATATTCTATTTTAACTAGACCAGAGTGTTTGGTTCCAGTGTACATGTATGGACAGTGGCTCCGGAAAGGGAGCATATATTCATCTAGAATACAGTATAAAATTTCCCCATCTAGAAAATATAAGGGAAATAAATGTAAGGACAACGTCTCTTGTACTCTTCCCAGTCCTCACCGTATTTCTCGGCGCACTTATCAAAGTCTCTCTTGGTACGGTGAAGAATCATGAAGAAGAAAAAGAACGGATAGAAGTAAGGCAATGGAGAGTTGAAACCAGTAATCAAAGCCCAGCACAAGTTTTGGGTGAAATCAGCAGTGTAATGAGCCTTTCTGGCGTATTTGAACCATCCGTCAGTCAACAAAGTACCACCATTCTTGCACTTGATGTAACTTGGGTTCTTGACCTCTTGGTAAGGAAGTTGTGGGAAAGACTTTCGCTTATTGAAGTTACCTTGGATTTGTTGACGGAAAGAGTTCTTTTGACCGTTACCGGTGTCAAAGAAGTAATAAGCAACGGTGATCAAGATCCACAAGAAAACCTTGTAACCAGTGGAAAGTTCATATTCGGTTGGGTCTCTGCTAGAAAGGTATAAGGTGTTGTAACAATAAGTGAATGGAACACCAGCAATATTCCAGAAAATCAACATAAAACCGAATTTTTCGTAGAACATATCCCAACTTGGAACAATCAACTCTTCACCCTTAGCGCAGGCATTGGCATAGAGCCAGGTTCCATACCAGCCGAAGAGGGCTTGAGAGCTAACATATCCATATTCTTCATATTGCTTCAAGACCATAGCCATGGACAAAAAGTACAAAGTGAACCATGGCAATCTGACTTCGAAGAACATCTTCAAATCAATTAAGCCAATTCTTGGGTAAAGTGGTGCGCCCATGAAGAAGTCATAAATGTGGTTTCCGGACATTCTAACAGCGGTTCCGTTATACAAAGCAGTCAAGTAAACCCAGAATGCGAAGCCAAAACCGCTGATAATAGCCACGGACATGATTTCACCGAAATGTTCAATAACAAGATTCATCTTGAAGATTTCAGTAAAGTGAAGGACTAAGGCAATCGCAGTGGTGAAGTAAAGGGATGCAACTGCATTACAATAGTAATCAAGGCATTTGTTTCCAAGATGTGGGACTGGAAGTCCCTTGGTCCAAACACCTGGCAAGGTAACATAATTGACCATTTGTAAGAGCAAGAAACCCCATTCGACCTTCCATGCGAACCAGGTTGGGTAAGCTCCTTCAAGTACATATCCATAGATTCTTGCAACAAAATCCAAAATGGATTCTCCGTTATCTGGAACTAGAAACTGGCAATCATTCTTGTAGTAACAAGCCCACATGTACCACATTAAAGCTGGGAAACCCAACATCATTGACAGATTGCCAATCGGGCCACCAAATTCGTAGACAACTGGCCCTTTCTGTTGGGTAGGGTCATAACGAGTCTTCAAGTTCTTCTTTTCCTGTTCCGCCGAGGACGACATCTTTTGAAGCTTAAGCGAAAGTAAAAAAAAAAAAGGGAAGGGGTCCAAATTGGGCCCAAACCCCTAAATATATTTTTGCCTCGATTTGCGTGTTCCCACATCAACGCGTGAAAACCTATTCGTATTAATGCGGCGGAATCGTATATATCGGAATTAAATTTTCATCCGGTTCCCCCATAGCCTATGAAGCAGTTTGAATGCGGTGAAGAAAAAGTAATGACGGCAGACTATCGTAAACGTCGTATATATGCCACTATGAGGGAAGTCTGAATGGAATCGAATGTGGCTGCTGAGGCCCAAGCATCATATACCAAGACCTTCATAACAATTTCTCCCAATTGGAAGGTCGCATTAGAACTACGCAGCAGTCCGGGATTACCGTTGGAACTCCATCCTGGTTATTGCGAATAAGGGGACCCTTTCAATGAAAATCGTTTGGATTCTTGTCAAGGAATCCCAAAAAATGAAAAGTCAGAACGGCTGAAACCTCGGAATCGGTACTCCGAGCCGAATTTTCTTTCAAACTGATTCTTCCATCGCCGAGCGCGGGAAAGATAAGGATATATTGGTTCCTTGACTGTACACTACAATGGATTCTGATATTGTGGAGAGGAGTAATCGGCCGCTTGTGAGTGTAGTGGATTCTACTGTATTTTCCGACTTGATGAATGGGAATATTACGACCGCTACAAATAGTACTGCCGGCAATGGGAAGAATGGGAGTAGTGGCGACGGATTGATTGATCTATTTCATAACTCGTTTGATATTGGAATTGAGTACCCATTAGATGATAAATCGTTCCCACAAGTTGATATTGATAAATTTGAGCCTCTGATCGATTATCCATTACTTACAGAGTTTGAACCTAATGCGCCGAATTCCGTGACGGCAAAAGTGAAGAAAGTTTCAAGTGTAGCATCTTCGGCAAAAGGTAAAAAGAGACGAGCTGTAGTTGATTGGAAGCTGTTATTTGAATTGGATCTGCACAAATTTCAGAATATTAAAAATGAGCTTGTAATCTTATCGAGATTGGCGCGTAGCAGCATCCATCGCAAATTGTTCGATATAAAAAATCCATCTCTAGATCTATCGATTCGATGCTTTGTGAATTCAAAAGTTGTGTTTAAGGGTACTGTTAAATATGGATTGAGAGTTTCGTCATCCACCTCTTTTGGTCATGTCAATATCACACCCAGCATGTTTAAAATGTTACTTCCTGAGGTGGAGAGGAAAGACAAAGCCGTAACGCCACAGGAGTTCTATCAATTGATATCTAGAGAGGACCATGGTGTATTGCCTCCAGAACAGTTGAAAGTAGGGGGGCTTGTTTGTAAGCTGTTAAGATACCAAAGAGAAACTGTTAGATGGTGCCTACGGAAGGAAGGAAAGGATTTTACCGACAAAGATGGATTAGTAAAGTACGACAGATTTGAAACCGCACCTTTCCCTCCTATGGGCTGGTATCAGCTTCAGGATCATTCCGGAAAATGGGCAAACCCATATGTTGGAAGAATTTGTGACAAAGAAACGTTACTTCAAATAGTTCAACAGAGAAAACAGTTCATGATCAAAAACAATATTGGTGCTCAAGGGATTCTAGCAGAGGAGATGGGGTTGGGGAAAACAATTGAAGTTTTATCATTAGTACTATTAAATGGTCGACCCCCGCAAGAAGATTCAATGGTATATGATTATTTTTGTGGACGATCAGTGATTGCTGCTAAGACTACGTTGATCATATCGCCTAAGTCGATCTCTAAACAATGGAGCGATGAAATCCGTCAGCATGCCCCGGGATTATCAATTTTAATGTATAATGGAAAAAACGAGTCTAGTGACATGACAGCCGAGGAGATGGCTACGTATGACATTGTTATCACCTCGTACAGTGCCATTTCATCTGAACTTCACTATGCTCTATATAATGAAGCCCGGCCAACAAGAACACATGTGGTGGAGGGACGAGCCAAAACTAACTATTTATCACCATTAATGAAGATCCAATTTTGGAGAGTCGTTCTTGACGAAGTTCAGATGGTACGGTCCAGTGTATCTAACGCAGCCCAGGTTGCAAAGCTGATCCCAAGAGTTCATGCCTGGGGCGTCACTGGTACTCCGGTAACAAAGGAAATGTCTGACTTACAAGGTATTCTAAACTTTTTAAGATTGGATCCCTGGGCCACAGTGGACAATGCATGGAAACAATTAGTCACCACGCCATCAGATTTTGATCGTCTTTTTGCAGATATTGCTATCAGACACACCACTGTAATGGTTGAAGATGATATTGCTCTGCCTCCGCAAGCTCGAAACCTTGTGTCATTTCCGTTCACTACAATTGAAATTGATAATTATAACCAGTTGTACAAAGCCTTTTTGACGGATTGTAATTTGAAAGATAACGGGGATAGATTGAACGAGGAACACCCTGTGGATCTTAGCAAAATGGGATCATGGCTTGTTCGTCTTCGCCAGGCCTGTTGCCATGCAAAATTCGGTGGAGGCATCAAACAAAAGTCGCTGAATCTCTCTAGTGGGAAGGAGGTTAAGACCATCGAAGAAGTTCTCTCTGCTATGGTGGACCAGGCGTTCACGGAAAGGCTAACTGAACAGAGGAAGCTGGATATTTCCATGTTGAATCGCGGTCGAGTCTTGCTAGAAAATTTAAAGGATAAAGAAAGCTCTTTGAAAATTTTCGAAGAAACTATGAAGAGTGTTGAAAGTACAGTAGATGTTCTTCAGGCAACTCTAGATGAAGCTTTGAATGAACGCCAAAAACTAATTGATGAACAAGACATTAAGAGGGAAGATGGAGCAATGTCAGAAGACGAGGATACGAACAAAAATGACATAGATGGAAGGTATGAGGACGACGAGGACGATATTTCAGATAATGTGAACGTAATTTCCAAAAGGCTCAGAAGTTGGCTGGAGTTATTACATCGGTGCTATTTCTTTGTAGCAACCAACCATTATCAGCTGTACAATAAAGATGAAGGTAATGATAATAATAATGACTCTGACGAGGTCAAAAAGGAGCTCAGCGAGGAAGATAACAAGCATAAGATTCTGGAGTCCGAGTATTATGCGAAAGCTCAAGCCATTCGTCGCAAAGTTTTAGAAGAAGCCATTGGAAAAGTTGAAACTGCAACTGATAAACTCAGGTCATATAAGTTTGTGGATCTAATTGAATGGGAGGGTAGAGAAAAAGAATTGGAAGGCAAAGGCTTGTATGAGGAGCAGGTTAAGCTATTAGTGGAGCAGACTAAAGTTGTTAAAGAGTGGAGGGACAAATTAATTGAATACCTGGGTAAGCCAGTGGTTGACCAAAATGCAGATCCTGATGGAAAGGAATATGAAGAGTCCTTGAATTCTCAGGAATATGCATTCACTTATTTGGAAGTTTTTCAGAAGATGCTTTCGGATAGATCGCTGTTTATTGCAGGCAGATCTGACCCTCTGCTGAAAGGAGCAGTAAGCAAAGCTGAATTGGATAAGGATGAAATGGAATTGTTGAAGGTTTTGAATAAACAGTTGTCCTCTTTAAAACCAAAAACTTTCGGTCTTGGTACAATGTGGATCCCAATGTCCTCTAAGATGGCACATTTCAGAAAAATCAAAATTGACCACACAGATAAAACTTATCAAGGGTATTCCAAATTATATGAAGACTTGAAAGACGAATTGTTGAAACTCACCAATGAAGTAAGATTGCTTCGAGGCTGCTATAACATACGTGTCGGGTACTATAAGCAATTACAGCAAATGAGTGACAATGTTGGTGAAGTCGAAGTCCCGAAAGACAAATCTTCAAGCTTTCTTTCTGAGCAAATTAGCAAAGAACATAGGATGAAAGAGCTGATCAACCAGAAACGTGGAAGACAGCGTTACCTGGAGAGTTTGGAAAAGACCAGCGCTAGCGAGTATTCTGGTGGTACGGAAAAGGAGTGCATTATTTGTCAAAGTGAGTATAAATTGGGATCATGGACTATATGTGGGCACGAATTCTGTCGGAAGTGTTTATCTAAGTGGTTAAGCCACCATGGAGCTTGTCCAATATGTAAAACAAAGATGACACAGAGTGAAGTATATTCTTTGACCTATTTATCTGAAGACGAGAGACAGAAAATGGAGCTGGAAAGCGTTACAGAGACAGAGAAGCATAAAGATTATGGCGCAATTTACAAACCGGTGGATCCCAGTTTGATAAAGACGATCAAGAATCCGGAGTACAGTTCTTTAGAGCATTATGGGACTAAGATTGACCACATGGTACGACATTTAAAATGGCTTCGTCTAAAAGAGCCCGGGGCTCAAGTTGTCGTTTTTTCTCAGTGGGCAGAAATGTTAAAATTATTTGGTGTTGCACTGACCCATAACAAATTTCGATATGCAACTGTGAATCATGGAATGGATCTATTCAAATTAGATTCGAGTTACGCCTGTTTCCTATTGCATGCAAAATCACAATCGTGAGTATTATATCACTGAGGATCCCGTGGACTCCTCTCCTTTTAATATTTTTTCTTTTGACTAACAACCTTTGCTAGAGCTGGCCTGACACTCGTGAATGCGAAACATGTATATTTGTGCGAACCAGTTGTGAATGGTAGTTTAGAAATGCAGGCCATATCTCGGATTCACAGAATTGGACAGGACATGCCTACGAATGTGTGGCTCTTCACAATCTCAGGAACCGTTGAAGAAGGAATTGTTCGATTGGGTAGCCAGAAACGACTTGCGGAGATTGCAATGAAAAATCAGGATACCATTGTCAGCGATGAGATTTTTGATAAAACGAATTCGAAATTGCTGGAGAAAAGCTCAGGGGTTAGAGTTGATAGAAAAGGAGGAGGGGAAATCGTCGAGAATGACGACCTTTGGAAGATTTTTTTCAACCAAAAAAGTGACAATACTAATGACGTTTAAATACTAATATTATAATTATTCTGCAACTAAATAATGGTGCTCTTCACCCGTGTAAATTTTACCATCCTCCTGCATATTTTCGAGTTCACGGAGAATTTCTTGTCTCTTGTTCTCATCGATCTTGAGAATGATCTTATCAGAATGCACGCCATCAGGGTTGTTGTTTCTCTCAGCCCTAATGACGTTAATAATCTTAGCTTGCAGCGGATTTGACGCATCTCCAGGAGGCATGTATAATCCGTTCTCGTTATCATTGTTAGTACCTGCAGAAGTTCCATTTTCAGAAGGTTGTCCTCTAGTAAGTTGAAGATGAACCGCCAGAGCATCCAATTGGTGGTAAATCACTTCATTGAAATCCTTGACGGCATGCATGCCGATAGCTGTGATAACTTGTCTGTCATTGGCACTTTTTAAAGTACCAATAACCTTCACGGTTTCGCCTTCCCCAAATTCAGGTTGCGTTTCCTGATTATCCTCTTCATCTCCAGGCATTGAATTACTCGAGGTCTTGAACCGACGAACTTCATAAGTGGCGGTACCATCTTCCAATCTATAGGTTGTTGGGGCACTGTTCATTCCTCCACTGGCTTTTCGAATTGTAGCAACAATACTAACTTTTCCAACCGGACTGTCGTCAATTTTGGTTTCGTCTTCTCCTGGAGCTGTGGATGCTTGTACAACTTGTTTTAAAGTGACTGGGCGAACTGATTCGGTGAAGCCAGACTTTCCTTGACTTGAGGATCCCATATATCCTCCACCTTGACTAAATCCTTCTAGGTAGAGTTAGAAAATTTCGTTTCCATTGTGTAGTAATAGCATTATGACACTTACCATTCATTTTTTAGTTATTTCTTTATAGCTTGTATTTGACAATAAAAAAGGCGACCGCGTTTTGTGTTTTAATTAATGACGCGTCGGAACGCGAAATATTTCACTAAATTAACGCCACAACGCCACATAAGTCCAATGAATCACTGAATTCTTTGGAAGAGGATGTTATTCAATCTTACAATTTTTAAAACGTATATAGAAAGGTTCACACTTTTAGTCTAATAATGTGAATAAAAGCAAAGTAATCGTTATGTTCAATGCTAGAATTGAAAGCGACAGGAATACCGTGCTGCGCAAATCATCATTCTTAAATTTATCATTGCAAACAAAATTCGAGCGTTCGAAAAAAAATTGAAAAAGCCCTTATATGGGGGTTTCTCAGACAATCTTATCATATCGGTTGAATACACCCTAAGATATAGAGTCGAAGGGTAGACTAAACCGGGACCAGAACTTTCTAAATAACACACTCTTGATAACTTTTTATAAGAGTTTTGCCACTTAGGTATTTTAGACCCTTGACCTGAGAAACCTTTATATACCCTGGACTACTCATTTCCCCTATGCTCCTTTCCAGACTTCAATTGAACCTTCCAAAGATGAAGTTATCAATTCCGGAGCGGATGGATGAGTGTCCAAGGCAAAAGCAGTCATATGAGATTTTGCCGAATCCTCTTTTGAACTTAGAGTCTCTAAAAGATCACCAGATAATGTGTCCCATTTATATAGTCTGCCATCCTCAGAAGTTGAGACTACGCAGCGTTCATTGTCGAAGAAGGCAGACTTTGCCCGAAATTGAGATGCAGCATGACCAGAAAATGTCTGTAGAACTTTCCCCGACTCATTATCAAATAACCGAACTCTATTATCCACCGAAGAAACTAGAATTGACGAACCATCTTCACCCCAAGAAACACAGGTTACAGGCGGGCCAACGCAATCGGTGGTAATCTTTCCAGTTCTCAGGTCATACCTCCTGACCCTACCATCTACTGAGCCAGTGAGAATTTCAGATTTATGAATCTTGACACTCGTGATACTGTCTTTGGCCTCTGATAGATTCTGCAGGGGTTTGGGATTGCGGGATCTAATATCCCATAATTTAACCGTTGTATCATAGGAACCTGAAGCGACGACCGTGGCTTCATCATTAAAACACGTACTATTGACCCGTGAAGTATGCCCATTAAAGCGACAGATAATATCTCCACCTCCAACGTCAATTACATAAATGCTGCGATCCCCTCCGGCAGATGCAAATTTGGAATCGTCACTAGCCACATCAATATCCAGCACTTCATAGGAATGATTTGTGTATGATTGGATCTTCATTTGTGTAGATGGATTCCACAGATGAATTGTCCGATCTTGTCCTCCGGAAAGAACATACTTCCCATTGGAATTATATGCCAATGCATGGATAGCTCCCTGATGTGCCTGTTTCAAGATAATTTCAGGTTTCATATAAGGGTTAGGGAAAGATTTTTTTTTTTTTTCTTTTGGAGATGGGAGTATAAATAGTTGAGATTCTACCTTTTTTTGTTTTCCCAAACAAAATTTTTCATTCTGGTAAGTTTGATTCTTAACAATAATTCCAATGATGATATGATGAATCATCCAGATTTTTATATATAGGAAGTGCCGGGTGAATGTTTAATGATCATAAAATGGATAACTGAAGCATTGTCATTGGATTTGTTGTTTTCTCTTTTGTTTTCGGCTCAACAGCTAACGATTGATTAATAGAGAGTTGAAAAATATTTTCGACGTACATATTTACATAATAAATCACAATAACTTTAAATACAAACAACCAGAAGCATATTACTTTAATTGCTTCGGATCAGTATATTCCTCGGCGTCAGCTGGTTCCCATTCGAGATCAACTTCATTTGGTCCAACGACACGCTTTTCCATAGTTTGTCCCTTCTGAGCTAAGATATCTTCTAGAGTGATACTAGTATCTGAGAAGATCTTCAAATGGTCCGCAATTAAATGTCTATTTTTGCATCCCGGGCATTGAATCAAAACTGTGCCCTTGTGATAGGCTTGTTTGGAAATTTCATGGGTTGATCTAGTGTCACACTTCTTACAAGTAAAGGACAATTGATATCGTGGCTTTTCCTTTGGCTTGATTTGTCCAATGTGGCGCCATCCTTCATCATCCTTCTTTTCACTATTTTGTAAATATCTGCTACCAACTGAGAATGGTTGAAATCTCAATGAAGAAGAAAGTGAACCAGCTGTAGCTCTAGTCACACATCTACTGGCAATTCTTCTAGAATTTCTAACAGCAACTCTACTGATGTTCAACATTCTTTTTAACAGGAGTTTAAAAGATGATTCTATTCCATTCTTTGGGCTCGGAGCACGACAAAAAAGATCCACCGGTTTCCCGTAAATCGGGCATCCGAAAGTACACAGCCACAAACAGCCACGATTTATATATTTCGTAGCTCACACCGTCAATATATTGCAATCTTTCATAGATAGCCATACTGTTTCCTAAATAGTTGTAGAGTTGTGTACAACCACTCTGGTTTCAAGTGCGTCTGTTCTCAGTTCGAACAAGTACTTTAGACGACCCTTACCAATTGACAACTTTTAACACCTTCCAATCCGGTAGTTGAAAATTATGAAATATTATTTCAACTAGTTGCAAGGGGATATTTCATTCCATCTGGACGCAAAAGAGTCCGAGGTGAGTTCACCTGTGGATGAAAAAAAATAAAAGAACCATCTCGTTGACACTACTGGGTACTGTTCCGGTCATGATAAAATATGGGCCATCTGGCTCTTTCGGCATAAGACATGCTACTAACTTTGAATTCGACGTCTTGTATCTCTCTTATGGATATATGACAATCCATGGCGTGAGAAATCCCCGAAATCAACTTATGTTCACAGCAAGATTCGACATATAGCAGCTTCTGTGCATATTTCCTAACTGCGGAGGGTAATTTTTGCAACAAGATGACATGCTTTTCGTGTTCGGTGTAGTGTCCTTGTTTAATTAATTCGTTCAACAGGTAGAAAAAGTTTGGACAGAATATTTCAAACTCTTTTCGATTGGAAAGTGTGTCTGGGAAGGCGGAAAGGAACTTGTTAAGCTCCTTTGTGAGCTCTAATACGCTGTATTGGGCATCAATTTGTTCATCGGTCATAAATGATGACATGATTGTGCTTGCGTAACCCAAGAACATTTCTATTAACATGTCCCAATCATCATGGTCACTCCTGATAGACTTGGGAACATCCCGGTTATTCACCTTCATCCCCAGTTCTACTACCCACCTATAGAGGATAGTTGACTGCAGTTCTAATGGAATCAATGAATACGCAAGTTTATAAAAATAGCAAATGAACAGCCCAGATAGGTGTGGAACTTCCTCATATTTGTCTCGAAAAGTTTTACACAACCTTGTAAAAATTAGTAGTGTTCTCGAAGGAGAGCTTTTCCGCTTGTGAATGTGCAAAGATTTAATTGCCATCATTAAATGTTCCAGGTCATAGGAATCAATGTCTCCGAAGTCTGTAACATCGTTATGCAACATGGCAATTGGGTCCGTAATGGGAAGTGGCGTGTTTGCCAAAAATGGGCACGCCCCTGATTTAGCATTAGGTGAATTCTCAATGGACAATGCGACATAAAGTCTATAGGTCTCGTCAAACATGTGCTCGGTTTCCAATTCAACAAGATGTTTCATCAGTAGGACTATATAGTCTCTTAATGGAAGTCCACTTTCACTATTCACCATTCTATGCCACAAACCATGCAACTTGTCGCATGTTTGTTCTGTGACACCGAGCTCTTTAATTGAAAGCAGCTCCTTACTGTCCGCCATCATTTCTTTCACAACGGTTTTTAACCCAGATGTATAAGTGAGGCTCGTAATCTCCGCAACAATACCTTCCCACCCCAGTTCCATCATCCTTTTTTCACCAAGGATAGTCTTTGTGCGATCACTCAGTTTGGTTATAAGCCTTGATTTTTTCCATACCTCATTAGACTTGTCTAAGCCGTTCAGCGCCCACACCACCGCTTTCAAAGTCCTATGTGCATGCTCGCTATCCCCAATATCAATCTCTCCGCAATCATCGAACGTATTTTGGGCTATCACCTTGAGCACGGGGTCGTCCGGTTCTGAAGTCATTCCTCTCGTGGACTACTTCGAGAAATTTCAGATCTGATAACTTGCGCGGACTTTATCGCGTTGAGCTAACACATCAGATCACAGAATCAAGCGGAACAACAAATATGTAGCGGAAAAACGACACCTGAATACTAGCACTGCTGAGAAAATTGCAGTTGGCAGTTATAGCATATTATTCATACCATCTTTGTGATATGGCAATGCCCGGTAGTATGTAACATTACATGCGTGACCTGACTGAAATGGTAGCTGGGTCAACGGTGACGATTTCGCGGTTTTTTTTTTCATTCCCCCTTGTCTATAGAAATTTCCCTTAGAATTCGAAAAACAGAATATACATTTCGATAGAAATAATTGTCTCTCGGATACATTGGCCCATACTATCACCGTTTCACGTTGCGGATAGAATGATCGGTTTGATGGCTGATGGCAACAACGTTTTCTTTGGGTAAGACAAACAGGAATTCATTGCTATTTCTATTGAGGCGCTAGCTCAGGTAATTGCGATTGAATTGAATGTCCTATCTGGAATTATGGTTTGAGTTATGCCTCCGGCGGCTTCTTTTTTCTCCGAAAAGAAGCAAAAAAGGTAGCTCTGCGAGGCCCGATCTTAATGTCACCAGCTTCCCATTGAAATGAGATTTTCAAGTTTATTTCAAATATATAGCCTCTACTATTTCGGTTCCATCGTTCCTGATCGTGTTTCTCTAAGCGCTGAAACATTCAGGGGTCAACCCTTACCCTGGAACAGCTAAAGGTTTTAATTAATTTATAAAATTTGGAAGTGAATTTATAAATAAGTTAAATTTTGTATACAATTGAGTCTCTATCTAGAAATTAGCGGCGTTGTTCACTCTGTGATATTGATCAATGTTCTGTCGGAAGACATCATTTCCGTCTTCGAACGACGTATTCTTGAATTCGTCATTTCCACCAGCTCCACCACTGCCGTTTCCAGCACCAGGGACAGACTTTTTGAAGTAGAGTCTCCAAAGAACGAATCCAACACCTAACAATAAGAGGAAACCACCGACACCCACACACACACCAATTACAATCTTTTTATCGTGATCGGACAATCCACCGCTGGACTTCTTCTTTGAGGAGTCCGTGGATAAAGAGCCAGAGGCAGAGCTAGTAGATGACGCCTTATCGGCTTCCTTAGATGTCATTGTGGACTTGATCACTGAACGGGATTTTCCTGATTCGGATCGGGTGACTGTTACGATTACCACCGAAGATTTGTCATCACTAGAAGACGACTTTGGCGTTGGTCGAGGAGATTTGGAAGGGCTTTTAGAGTTATTATTGCCGGAGGTAGGCGTTGGCTTGTTGTCAGAGCTGCCGCCGGAGCTACCACCATTGGAAGGCGATGGAGATGGCGAGTTACCGCCGGAAGAGGTGGGACCGTTACCCGACGAAGTAGGACTATTATTGTTGGACGAAGTTGGACTTTGATTCTGACTAGACGAGTCAGGAGAAGAGCTTGGTTGACTAGAAACAGGGGTACTGGTGGACCCGCCACCGTTGGAACTGGATCCACCGCCACCGGAGGACGAGGAAGGGCCTGGATCAGAGGAAGACGGAACTGCCGAGGACGATGCATTATGCTTATTATGATTATTATTTTGTCGAGCCAAAAGTTTATTCCTGTCGTCTTGCAATGATCCAAGGGCATCCTCCTCGGATTCTACCACAAACCCCCTTTTGAATAACGCATTAGTAGCGTCAGGAGAACTGGCCTGAATCGTGCCAGCTAGCAATGCCAACCCAGTATATAAAATCGAAAGCTTCATAAGAACGAATGAAAACGAGTGGAAAACAGTAGAAAAAGAAGTAAATGCCTGATTTCCCGATGCAATATACAAAATGAGGTGTCACGCCAACAAAAACCTCACTTGAAAAAAACGTCTAATGTGCAGTACAAAAAAAAAAGTCTTCTGTGGGTTGTCACCACCAATGCTACGCTGCTTCCTAATAAAAAAAATCCTCAAAAAAGAAAATTACTCTTTTATATGCAGTTTCGTGTGATAAATTTAGCCCTAATGGCGCGGCACGCAAAAAATAAAAAGGAGCTGAGCCGCATTTAAATAATCATATTTCCAGGATATTTGGACTGGCGCCAGCGTGTAGGATTTACCGGGTTTTATGAGTATATATACCTCTTGATATTCCATCTTTCCATACTTTTTTTTTTTTTTTTTTTTACTTTTCATTTCTTTAGTTTAGCTTCATCTTCTCTACTCAAACTCAATCTGCTGAAGAGTGAGACTTTTCTTTTTACTCAGCCCGCTTCGGAATCTCCGGCCGGATTCGCGAATAGGGTGTCTCACGTCTCTACATTCCATTCTGCATGATCCTTCACATATCAGATGCACCTCTCCCAATCTGATACTTCACGCGTCACGTGCACAGTCTCAAAAGTGGCTGAGACTAATTGTCCAATGTCTTCAGGCCCCGTTAGTATCACCAGGCCTCGTTGGAGCTATTTTGGGCGCTAGGTTTATTTTTGTTACCTGGTTCAGAGAAGTACCAAGAAAAAGAAAAAAACAAATAATAATAATAATAATAAAAAAAAAAATAGGAAATTGAGGGGGAATTGTTCAGTTAACTATTTCGTTTACAAAAGCAACTGGACTTTACAGGCACATCTGCTACCGCTTTGGCAATTCTCATTTGCGGCTCAATCAGATCGGCCTCTGTTTGCCGACCCAGTCTGATTAGACACTCATGATAGCCCACGAGCGACCACACATTATTAGGATGCTGGTGGATACGACCGAGTGTGTTATCCAAACCTAGATCAGCCTTATAGATGTCAGCAGCTTCTTGATAACAGCCCTGTTCGACCTTGAGAGCCGCATACGCATGTCGAGTAGGTTGCATCCACGCCTTTGGCTCACTGTAGATGAGGCTGTCGTCCAATTCAATAGATCGGCCCAAGCTGCTGAATGCCGCTTCCATGTTGCCCTTGCGATATTCAATTTCTCCGTCCAGCATTTCAGACGCAATCGCTAGAATGTCCGAGCACTTATTAGGGTACTCGTGACGATTTTCTGGGACTCTCGCTGCTGCTGCCTTGAAGGATTCTCTGGCCTTTTCGGCCTCGGTAACTTTGCCAATTGCAGCATACGCCACTCCTTTAGCGTAATGAATGGTGGCCGTTGTCACGCAGTACAACTCTTGGTCGTGAGGAAATTCCATCTCTATAATCTCGCACCACATTCCAAATCTAATCATCACATGTGCTCGAACAGACAAGAAAGTTTCAAGCCAATCGGCCATCGGTGGAGACTCCATCCGTAGAAGCTTCTCCGGCAAAGTCTTCTCCAATCGCTCAACAGTCTCCATCGCAATTCGTTTCTGTCCAGCATGCATTGCCGCATAGATCAGCGAGTGATAGTCGTGCATTCGATAGAGACTGTAGAAATTCATCACACCGTTCTCTCGTGCATACATTTCATCGTTCAGGGTCGCCTCATAATTACTGCTGATCGCCCGACGATAGTCCCCGATTAAAACGTCCAAATGCGATGGCATATGGTTCAAATGACCCGAATCGGGAATAAGTCCTCTCAAACAGTCCGCTGCATTAAGTGCTAATTCCGGAGTGGGTGACATTTCCATCAGATGGATGTACAGATGCAAGACTCCTGGATGGGTACGAGATTCTGGGTCTTCCAATGCCTGGTCCAGAACCCTTTTGATTTCAAATGTTTTGGCCTTTGGGTTGGCCTTATCATGATCCCACAACGCCCACGGCGTGAGGTTCATCAAAGAATCCGCATATAATGTCGCGATGTCCAAATCATTGCTACCGAATTTGTCGTATACTTTGCCCATTTCGACCGCATATGCTTGATTCCGTTCCTCATAGCCTACATTCTCACGGTATCTAACCGATACCGCATCGATCAATCCCTTACCGATCTCATCTCCAGGGGTAACATATTTCTTGGCCAGCTCACATGCTTCCCGAGTTCGATTCTCAGTCTTTTTCAGGTCTTCCTCATCAAACAACTCCCATGGCTTGTTATAGTTAGGTCCAAGTGAATAAGCTAGTCCCCAATATGCAATTGCACATTCTGGATCCGCTTTGACAGCCCTTTCAAAACACACAGCTGCTTCGTCATGATTGAATCCGTATGCCCAAGTCAGCCCACGATCAAACCACAACTGTGCATCGCTACTCTTGGTATCAATCTTTCGTCCAAAGTTGCCCAAATTATAATATTCTTCACTTTTCTTGTCCGTCATGGTCATGCGTGCACTTAGAGTTGCATAACCAGGTATTTATAGCTCCCCGCTATAAACATCCAGTTATATCGGACCGACAAAGAGTGGCCAGTGTGGGGGCGAGTTGGCTAACCTGTTCTGGGGTTATCTACTAATTGCAATCATCTGGTGACGCCAAAATGGACCGGAAATGATCATTTCTATCTAGTAGGGAGCTAATGGCTTGTGTAATAGCCAATTGAGTCCTCTAAGATTATGTATACTCATCTCCGCCGTTGCGGGAGTCGCTCCCCGGGGACAAATGAGAAACAAAACCCATGGAGAATGATTGTCTATTGAAACAGGGAAACAGATAGAGTTGTGGACTTTGCAATGCTATGTATTCATTTATTCGCTCTCGGAAACAATTGCCATAATCATGGAATACAAATAGTAGAAGAAAAGGAGCAGGTGAAAACCAAGCTTGAGAAAAGCCTCCTTCTTGTGTTTGTTCACAGTTCGGAAAATCTCCGTGGCATCTAGTTTAACTTGATTTTTGACGAATTTATTGATGTTCCAAGCAAGCAATGGAAGGTTGATCAAAACAGTACCCCATTGGCCGCAAATCAACATCAAAAAGGTGATAAAAGCATGTAAACCAGCCTCCGGTGTGATGTACTATAAATCCAAAATCTGCGTTAGAAACTTCAGACGAATATCAATCTCAACGCAATAGCAAAATACTTACAAAGTTGAGCTTGTTACAGAGATCAACCGGATTGATGTAATCTGTTTCTAGATCAGAATACATAACTGCAAAGAAAACCTGCAGAAACAGATTTCCCGCATTGAGGAAGACGGCGGCCAGGTAAACAAAAATCAACGACATTCCGTTCTGTGCTATAGAAAGGTTTTATGGTTGATAAAATTTCTGATTTTTGAGTGGTTCTGTGTGTGGGGTTGGGAGCAATTGCGCCGCTGGACATATCTAAGCTCGGGAACAATAATATCTTTAAGATATCACTGATTTTACCGCTATTTTATTTTTTTATCGGGGGGAAGTTTTGGCCCTCGGTTTTCGGTTAGATAGATAGGACTACTAGCTTATGCTGTTTTTCTGTTATTTGTTTTGAAAAAAAAAAAAAAAAAAAAAAAAAATCAAAAAAAACACTGCTGCAATTAAGTTATTAGATGAGAGGATAATTATGTAGAATATCTAAAGGCCAGGTTATCGACATCAGTCATATCCTCCAGAGCTCCTATTTGGACTTGCTCTTGGGCAATATCTAAACGATCTCGTCGTTTGTTTTCATAGACGCAGATAAAGTAATAGACAAATATAAGCAAAATTAGGAATGACAAAAGCGCAACGTTCACTGTCAATCCTATGTGGAAACTAGGATCCTTCGAGTAATTCCACCATTGTGGCGATACAATCGCTGCCACAGAATATCCGACAAAGAAAAGTGCATTGGCAACAGACTTCTTGGTATTACCTCGAATATTTGATGCATTCAAACTCAGCAGAATAGACATGAATGAAGTGATACATGAACCCAGCCATGATGCAGCAACTACACCCCAACCGGCAGAGCTGTCCAATCTGAAAAGCAGAGCACACCCCACAATGGGGATCAGTACTAACCCGGCGGCAATGAAAGCTCTGTGGTTCGGAAAGATCAAACAGAGCACAAGTCCGAGCCACAGTATGGCTAGCTGAACGGCCCCAGATGGTGCCGAATATAAAACATTTTCTAGAGGTCCATATCCGAAGGACTTTAGAATGATGGAAACAAATACAATCACCGAGCTGGTGACAGTAACCAAAAACCCGAAAAGGAAACTGAACCATGTGTTCCAATGTTTCAAACAGGTGTAGCATTGTGTCCAATTGAAATCTGACTTCTCCCCTGCATCTGATTCTTTCATTAAACGTTGGGTAGCGATGTACTTTTCTCGTTCGTTCAAGAACCAAGCTGATCCCGGGTGTACTGGTACAACCACTAGGAAGGCAATTCCGAAAAACAGAGTAATTGCCCCACATACTAGGAACATAACCCTCCAGGCTGCCATTGCATGCTGGTTCTTGCCAATTCCATACATAAGCAAGCACCCGACTACCTGGGCGACAGCATTCATGGATACCCAGCTGGCGACCCGCAGCGCATGTTCCTTCTTCTTATACCATGTACTGGTAATTGTGACAAATGCCGGAGAAACGCATCCTTCAGTGATCCCGAGCAAGCACCTGACGGCTAAAAAGCCCTGGTAATTCTGAGGTGCTGCTAGACACATACATACCGCTGCCCATGAAAGAATTGTAATTCCCACTAACTTTGAAAGTGGATATCTACTCATCAAATAGATGAATACAAACTGAGATCCCAATTGTCCGAGATAAAATATACTAGTGCACCAGGAATATACACCGCCAGACATTTTCAGATCACTAGTGAGTCCAAAGACAGCGCTGTATGTCAAGCTCTGTTTGTCCAGATACTGACAAAAGAATACTCCGCAAATCAATGGTAGTACTATTCTATCAATCTTTCGAACAACCGCCCGTTCTTCTTCCTCAGTATAGTCGTCACTTATTAGTTCCTTTCCAGATTGATCGGAAACTACAACTCCATTCTCTTTTTCAGACATGATGATTGATTTACGCCTCTTGAAAGTTATTGTGGTTCCACCAGGTGTATATATATATATGCAAATCTAATCTACCCCGCAGGACCATTAATATCAACTCGTCGAATCTAAAACGGAGATCCCACGTATGATATCAAGGACGGTTCCAACACCCGTTATGACACTTCTCGGGTACAGTACCCTTGGATGTCCCCACATAATTTATCAGCTTTCACTTCCGAAATCGCGGGGGTACATCATATCTCTGCGGGTACATCACCCGTACATTAATGGATCAACGGCATTACGCAGCCAGCCATATAAAAGTCTGGTATTATGCTGTCATATCCATAGGAAACCAACATCATAATTAAAGAAATGACTGCGATCAGTAATAGCAAACCCACAGAAACAAGCCCTAAGGAAGATATCATTAGCGAGTCCAAGGAAATTAAGGAGATTCCTTTGGACGAATTGATTAGGCCTTGGGGCTCCGGAGAACCTACTGAGTACGCATTCACCAATGCATGTGTAATCGATGTAGAGACAGGCAAAGTATATCCTGATTCTACTGTCCTTACTTCAAACGGGCTGATTGCAAAGGTTGGTTATTCTGAAAAGCTAGCTGTCAGCGAATCAACGCACAAAGTGATTGATTGCCAAGGGAAATATCTTTGTCCTGGCTTGATTGACTGCCATGTTCACATTTTTGCTGCCCCTGGTGGAGCGGCAAGTTTGGCAGCATCCACAAACAGAACCCACAGATCCGCTACATTGTTATTCAACAATGTTTGTAATCAAATGCTCGCCAGAGGATTCACAACAGTGAGAGACACTGGAGGAGTCGATTTCCTTATCCGGGATGCAATTGAGGACGACCTGGTTCATGGCCCTCGATTGTACTATTCTGGTATGGCGCTATCCCAGACCGGCGGGCATGGCGACATTAGACCACGCGAAAGTGAACTTCATTCCTGCCAATGCCATATCAGCGTCCTGGGCAGAGTGTGTGATGGTGTTCCTGCCTGTCTTGCGGCTGCTAGGGATGAATTGAGAAAGGGAGCTAGTTTTATTAAGATAATGGGAGGCGGCGGGGTTGCTTCTCCAACTGATAGTATCGCTAACCTTCAATTCACCGCCGAAGAAATCAGAGCTATCACAACTGTCACAGACCAGGCTCAAACATACACAACAGCTCATGCATATACCCCAGAATCTATCAAGCATTGTATTAACAACGGTGTTAGAGGTATTGAGCATGGTAACTTAATTGACAAGGAAACTGCCGAACTCATGGCTAAAACAGGTACTTTCTTGACTCCAACTCTGATTACCTACAAGATCATGGGCAGCAAGCAATTTTCAAATTACCTTCCACCTGCATCTGCTGAAAAGAATTCTCAAGTTCTGAAATCCGGACTTCAATCATTGAGAATTGCTAAGGAGGCTGGCGTTAAGATTTGTTATGGTTCTGATCTCTTGGGACCGTTGGGCGGGTATCAATCTGGTGAATTTACCCTTCGTTCGCAAGCTATGTCCAATTTGGAAATCTTGCAACAAGCGACTATCAATCCTGCTGAAATGATGAGAGAAGACCGGCTTGGTCAAATCAAGGAGGGCAAGTTTGCCGATCTTATCGCTTTGGAAAAGAATCCATTGGAAGACATTACTATCTTGGACAATCAACCAGATGTGATTAGGGCAGTTATTAAAAATGGTAGAGTTTATAAGAGTCAATGGGACAGCTTGCCCGTTGACGTGAAGAGAATCTAAGTATATATACATATATTAACCAAGTATATTAAAATAGAGCCTGGAAGTTGTCGTCAGCCCACTGTTCAAACGATTCATAGTTATACATGTTGTTGTAAAAGTTGAATCCGTTCACAGTAATATCTTCTGTTTGCCATGATCGTTCTATCACTTTCTCCAAATTTGTTACCAGATCCAAGGCAGTCTTCGCGCCATTCCCCATTAGCCTTCTCATACATTGAAGGCCGTTCTGGAGGGCTTGATGTGATGATTGGAGTCGCTGTTCCGACTCAAAGTTATCCACCAAGAAATATCCATTCTGCGACTGGATTTTTCTTTCAAGGACATAACTGGCCAACAACGTATACGTTGATTGCACACAGAACATCAGGTCAGAACCGGAATATCTACCAAGGACATTGACCTTGTCCATGAATTGAAGAAGAGATACATCCCGGGTAGCAGCTTCCACGCATTGATCGCTCATTTTCTTTATAAAGGGTGAGCATTCCTCGCCACCACGCTGCTGAACACGATAAAGCAAGTAGGGCCGACACAGGTATATTATGGATAACTGGTAAAGCATATGGAGGTGCATGTTACCGCGGAAAAGCCTGCAGCTTGGTTCATCCAATTTCGCATTTTGATCAATTTGAATCTTCCAACCTTCAAGTTCGGTTAATATCTCATCAGTTTCTTTCTTGATTGTCGGATTGTCAATGTCTTGGAAATTAGGAGCTAACGACCTAGTTCTGGCATTGATACGCTGGAGTGTGATCACCGACCGCAGGTTGAACACGTTGCTGACTCCTCCATAGGAAAGACCGGGGAACTTGTCCTCAGGTAGAGGTATTTGAGGCTCTCCATTGAAGAATAAAGAAGTTCTACCTAATTGTAGAGACATGCTTCGCTCTAAGACATATACCGTCCAAGACACTCTATTCTTCAATTCGATTTCTTCGGTACGTCTCCCTTCTTGGGGGTCATAGAATCCGTAGTCTAATGCTAGCTTTGCTGCAAGTGCCACGTACGTGTAACCTCTTTCACCGTCTGTATTTCTCCGTGGATAAAGGTAGATGCTGAGGAGTGAGAGAGCTTGTATGCATTCAAATACATCTGAATGAAATATATAACCTGTCAATGGTACCGCTGCATTGTAATATTGCTGTCCAGGCTCATCAGACTGTTCTTCGACTGTATCTCTTTCAAAATATGCGAACTGGCTGGCAACCGCCATGGTAGTTAAAAAACAAACGAGATTGGCGGAGTCCTTATAAGATATCGGAGAGCTATCATATGCCCAGTCCACCAGCTTTTCAAGTTTCTTGTAGTGTATATAGCAGTTGTTTGTTTCACAATGCTTCTGGAAGACTGTGATAAGAAACCTTGCCCGTTCTTTTTGCGGAAGTACCTCCATGCACCGATCCAGTATAGAACTCCATTCAGGATAATCATGCTCAGAGTTATGGCACACATTAGAAATCGCCATATCAGTATCATAGGATGTGCTTCGGACTGACTCACGGATAGTTCGCAGGATAGTGGCTTCTGATGAAGGGGGAGATTGGGTTTTAGTATGCTTCATAGCAATTGGAGAGGATGACGGAGCCTTTTCATAAAGTTTCCTCTCAATCTTATCAAGAGACGTTTCATCAACAAATTCTGGATATATTGTGTGGATGATCCGCTCTAAACGATGCACATAGGACTTTTTATCCTCGTTCACAACTGAATTTAGCGGACCCGTTGACGAGGATTTCTTCAATTCACATTGAACCGAGAACTTGGTACATCTCTTACAGGGTATTCCACCTTGACATTTTACCTTTCTCTGACGGCAGGTGATGCATGCGATTGGAACCCGCTTTCTGTCCGCTAAGGCAACTGGAGGTCTTGATTTTCTGAATGAAGTTGACATAGGGAAAGGCCAGAATCTTTCAAAATCCACTAAACACTAGTAACCAAGTGAAATCTCAACACTGTTACATTCCATTAAATGAAAAATATAAAATATATATCCCCAGATTATTAGGGCTGACAGTGTTATTATTTTCTACTTATCAGATAAATATATAATGTGGCGCGCGCACGCGTCCTTCTTTTTCCTGTGATCCGGTGGGGGGTCATCTCTTCAGCTGAAGTATATATTTTTGTCTGTTGGTTTAACGTTTATATGAACGGTGGAAACAAATTTGTTCTTGGAACAGTTACCATCAGCAGTATTAGCGTAGGTGCAGTTAGTTTATATGCGTTGTATAGACTTCTGGAGAGAAAATGGACTGAAAAAGCTACAGCAGAGCGTAATAGAGGCAAAGGTTGGTCCAAGCAGGAGCATCGCAAGAAGTGCCGAATAATTCACACAACTGTTCATGGTCCTCAATTGCCGACCATAGAAGCTCCTGGACCTCCTTATAGCGAAGAGGCACATCACATTTACAATGTTTGCTTGGCAATGGGACAAGACAGCCTGAGATCAGCTGGAAACATCCACTATAACAGTGTGTGTGTATATTGTCGTCGAACCGGGATTGACATACATGGGACGAGATATGTATGTGTTCAATGCGGTGAAATTGATTTGTGCGAACAATGTGAAAGAGAAAATATGCATGAGCCTTCACATATGCTGTACAAGATACCATATTATGTCCCGGCACAACTATTCTCCAAGAGCATTCCGCGAGGACAAATCCCCTGGCAAACAGAGGACAATATGGAGTTTGTTGGATCTAACTATATTGCATCTGCGCTTTCTTTTGATAAGATTGAGCAATTGCGTTCAAGCAACAGCTATAATTTGTCTTCTGCTGATATCGAGGCGTTGTATGATCAGTTCTGCTGCCTAGCCGATACGTCATATGAAGCTTACCATAATATTGCGCCGTCGGTCCAACAGCAAGAGCAACCTGAAAACGAGGTAACACCAGTAGTCAGCAAAAGCGCATTAGCACAGGTTCTGGCTACTAGATACTCAATTGATACATGCTATTTGAGGGATTTCCTATGCGATCTATATGACGCTGATAAGGACGGAGTTATTAACTTCTCGGATTACGTCTATGGGATGAATTTGATCCTTAGCACTGATAATGGACACCAAAAAGTCGAGGCAATTGTGGACGCCTGTCCGAAAGACATGCATATGAAAACCCATTTGCGATACCTCATTTTAGCGTTTTTGGACTTGACAAAAAATGCTTTTGCTGATGCTCTCAATATTCAAACCAGTGCCGACAATCTGGAAGAAAGGTTCTCGACTCCTCACAATAATGCAGCCAACATTGATGGTAATCCGTCTAGAGATCTGGTAGAGCAGGAACAAGAAAATCTACTGTGGGAAGAACGACAGGAGATCAATACATGGGCCGAATACGACCCTCTGACCAAAACTGACCCACAAATCGACTCAGAGCTTAGCATTCTCTGGGATTTATCAGTTGAGGATGTATTGGATGAATTGTTTGATAAATACAATCAGCCAAACTCTCCAAGCCTAGTCGACCTCATACTTTCCAACCCCAGTTATCTCAATATGGTCACTGCGTGTCTAGAAGCCGGTATTATTTAACATCATTATTAAATTGCTCCCCTTTGAAGCTGTTGATACTCGAAAGGTTTCCGCGGATTCGACTACCGGCCAACTTGATCTTGAACCAGAGGAGCATTTCTCTGAATATTCTTCGTCTATGCAACTCCGCCTGCAAAAGGGAGCCCCAGCCATACATGCCAATTTCGATGTTGGCATTTGCATCGTCACTTTTATTTTCCTTTTGCGGGAGGTGCTCTTGTGCTCCCTTCTCGCCACGTTCTACTTCCTCCTTCTTGCGCTTGTTTTCATATTGACGAATGAAATCGTCTGTGATTTGGTCAAATGTGCAACGTTCCAACAATGCAGTTAGGTCTATTTTTTCGTTTGTCCCATATTCATACTGTTTTACAAGTTCATAATAAAATTCACTGAGTACATCCCGCAGTTCATGGTCGTCCAATTCTTGTTGCAAAACTTGAAAGGATTTTTCAAATTGATTTCGTGATAAGGCTTCACCCATTCGAAACCGTGTCGACATTATTTCCTTTTCCGTCATGTGCGTAGCTTGTAATGTTACAAATTCGTCGTTATCCATCTCCACTGATAATAATGAGTCGTCTCCAGCTTCGGTAACTTCTACATTATGGTATGCCAGGAGATCATCGATGTCAAATTCTTCGTCTTCTCCTTCTTCTTCTTCTTCTTCCTCCTCCTCTTCCGCTTCCTCCTCCCCCTCCTCCTCTTCATCCAGTTCATCTTCCAATTCATTTTCTCCCGTAAACTCCTTGTTATCAAGAGCCAAATCAGAGTCTGGTTTCTCCTTCTCTTCCGTTATGGCATGGTGATCACTATCCTCATCAAATATCGGCTCCTGCATTATCTTTTTCTCCAGCATTTTCAATTCTTCCGAACTTGGTAAATGCTCCTTCAAGCTTTCTATGTCCTCCAAACTGATCTTCTCTAATGTTTCATACAACGCTTCAGTCGGACTTTTCTTCGAGCTGTCGGGATGGTTCTTGAAAAATTCTCTCTCCGCTTTTAATATATAATTCCTTAAATCATAGAAATACTCATATGCTCGAGGATTCTTTGCCAATAGCTCTGGCAAGATCTTAAATTTGAATTCTTCTTCCACAGCTTCTGGGTTTTCCGGTTCCTCTACTTCCTCACTCTCAGAACCGAGATCACTGCTATAATGATTCTCGTCATCGTCGTTGTATTCCTCTTCCTCCCTGGAGAATTCCTTTTTCTTATTCTGACGGGCTCGAGCCTTAGCTTTTGCCTTAGCTGCTTTCCGCCGAACGATGCTGCCTTTATTTGTCATGAACTAACTACAGTGGCTGTTGAGGTAGTTCACACACACACACACACAACAAAAATGTCTGGTAGCAGTACTGTACCGACTCCGACACACTTTTTTCCAAACCCTTTCGACTACTTCGGCAAATCTAACTAATCCACACAAACACAACTGCCAGATATGTCAGGGCTTTCGTCGGTGTTTCCTCCTCCTCCAAAGTACTATAAATACTTTACAAAGGAGAATGTAGAGAAATTAGCTGACTGCACAGAAGAGCAGAAGAAATCCCCCGATTCTTTACCCCAGCCATTAGCATACTTAGTTCCCCCAGAACCTCCAACCGACACTCATTATAGATCATTTGGAAATATCTGGCATCCGAACCAATCAGATTTGCAGTCGCTCGAGGAAGCTGGGATTAGTCAATTGTACAATCCTATTACTAGCTCGTCTGACAGAATCTGGGAATTAAAAAAGCTTCTGAAAAGCCTCTTAGTCAATTATGTCGAACTTACGGGTATTATGAGCGTTTCGCCAGAAAAGTTTCCAAACAAGGTGGAAGACATTCGAGTGATTCTGATAAACATGCATCATTTGCTCAACGAGTATCGGCCGCATCAGTCGCGAGAATCTTTGGCACTTTTAATGGAAGAGCAAATAAGCGAAAAGCGCAAACAGATTGAAACTCTGAAGAGTGCCAGTCAGGATATCAGAGATAAGATTAAGCTGATGGCTAAACAGTTTGACGACGTTCAAGCAAATCAGCAAGAGGATGATAATGCTGCCCTTCTTTTCAGTACAACTGACGAAGAAGGGTACCAAGATCCAGACGAACTAAGGGAGAGGAAAAACAAGCAGCATGATTTAGACCTACTCAGAAAACTTGTATAATTATTTATTATTCGCCATTTTGAGCCCTTGATTGAATGGTTCTACAGGTGAAACGCAGTTTATTGAGACAAAATAATAATATTTATATACCGTTTAGACATTCAATTGAACGTTTTCGTCGGAAATGTGTTGTTCAACACCCTTCAAGGCGTTAGCGACAGTAACCTTGACAAACTTTTCAGCTTGTTGAGGAGCTCTACCAACGAAGGTGGATGGATTCAACAAATCGGAAAGATCACCATGGATAGGAGCAAAGTAGCTGTCGTTCTTGACTCGTTCAATCAAGTCGTTATCACCGCCTTCTTCCTTAACAACCTTGGCAGCTTCTTGAGAGAGAACTCTGATCTTTTCGTGGCATTCTTGTCTATCGCCGCCTCTTTGGACCATGGCCATGATAATGTTTTCAGTGGCCATGAATGGCAATTCAGAGTTGATACGACGTTCAATGACCTTTGGATAAACAACCAAGCCGGAGGTGATGTTGAGTAAGGTGGAGAGAACAATGTCAGCGGTCAAGAAAGCCTCTGGAATGTGGATTCTTCTACAAGCACTGTCATCCAAAGTACGTTCAAACCATTGAACAGTGGCAGTGTTGAAGGCATCTTGGTAGCAAGAGGCCAAGTGACGAGCAAGAGAGCATACTCTTTCAGATCTCATTGGATTACGCTTGTAAGCCATAGCAGAGGAACCGATTTGCTTGGATTCAAATGGCTCTTCCATTTCCTTCAAATTGGCCAACAATCTAACGTCGGTAGCAAACTTGTGGGCAGAAGTACCCAAGCCAGCCAATGCGGCCAAGATGTCAACATCGATCTTTCTGGAGTAAGTTTGACCGGTGCATGGATAGGCATAGTCAAATCCGAGCAATTCAACAACTCGTTCATCCAATTGTTCAACCTTGTCGTGGTCACCTTCGAAAAGAGATAAGAAAGATCCTTGGGTACCAGTGGTTCCCTTGACACCTCTCAATCCGAGGTCTTCACGGGCACGTCTGAGGTTTCTCAAGTCCCACAACAATTCTTGAAGCCATAAGGTGGCTCTCTTGCCGACAGTGGTGAGTTGGGCTGGTTGGAAATGGGTCCAGCCGAGAACTGGCATGTCCTTGTATTGCATGGCAAATTTGGACAATCTGTCAATAACATTGACAAGCTTTGGAATCAAGATATCAATACCGTCTCTCAAGAAGATCAAGTCGGCATTATCAGTGACGAAACAAGAAGTGGCTCCCAAATGGATGATACCAGCAGCAGCAGGACAAGTCTTGCCGAAGGTGTGGACGTGGGCCATAACATCATGTCTTACGATTGCTTCCTCCTTAGAGGCATCTTCAATTTCCTCGTCAGTGATGACCAAATGTTCCTTCATTTGGGCAATTGCCTCGTCGGTGATGGCGGTGATACCAAGTTCCTTCTCGGCAATTGCGAGGTTGTACCAAAGCTTTCTCCAGGTGGAGAATCTGGTTCGCATTGAAAACAGAGATGACATCTCCTTCGATGCATATCGAGATGACAATGGTGTAGCGTACTTATCGTTTTGGCTCATGGTGACAGAACTCGTTGGTGGAAATACGGTTGTTTAATTGGATGACTCGAAAAGGCACTAAATATGTCTGCTCATTTTTTTTTCTTTGCACGGCTGAATTACAAGGAAAAAAATTCCAACAAAATTTTAGAAAATCGCGGCGCGCGTGAAATATTACCGCTATATAGCGTGAATATAGTCTGAATACTCGAGTAAATGTATCTATGGATTTGCTTTCCAATTCTTCCCTTTTCGAATGGTTAATAATATTGATCAGTTGAAATCTGTATGAATTCAAACAGAGTACTAGAAACTGCGCTTGGTTTGTAATCTGGGGTCGCGACGATGCATCCGACGGCAAGCCGTTGGTTTGGCACAATAAACAGTTGTGACACTTCTTGATCCTTTTTCATGCAGATAACAGCACCTGTCTTAAGATAGTGTTTCATTCTACAGTGGCGAAGATCTGGGAAAACTCCAACTAACCTTTAGGCATTGGGATACTGCACTGCTTCGTAGCAACGAAACGAAGGGATTATACAATTGGCTCGCCCATGGGCAGCTCAGACGAAAAAGTAACTTTTACACTCCAATTTGTCTTCTTCGCCAGCTAAATTGTTCACTGTCCCCAGCTCTACGGCTCGAGCAAAAGTCAGAAAGTTTCTAGTTTTCTAGCTCCGGCAATTTCAATACTTTCAATTAAAAAAGAATTCGAATTCAGTGACTGAGAGGGAAATATCCAGCCGCACTACATGCGGCTTGGTTTGTGTATTTATGCACAAAACGTTTATGCGCTTTTTCCGCTGTGGAGGCTCAGTCGTCGTCAACCGAAGTATGAAACCACCCAAGCAAGACACTTGACAACGAATTAACAGTAGAGTGGACTCCTGTTAGTAATTGTATAACAAACCCAATGTCTAAAGTACACACCCTTGGCCATACTCCGATTGCAGACCATTCGTTCAGCACGGACAACAGTCTGTTGTCTGTTGCCAGAGATAACACTGTTGAGCTTTACTTTTCCGACAACCGAGGAGCACTGCAACATGGAACCACATTGAGTGACCACGATAAGACTGTCACTGGTGTGGACGTCTCTCCGCATGGACGTATCGTCACCTGTTCGCAAGATAGAAATGCCCTTGTGTGGGAACCTCAAGCCAATGGCACTTGGAAGCCAACCTTGGTGTTGCTTCGTATCAATCGAGCAGCCACCTTTGTCAGATGGTCCCCAGATGGAACCAAGTTTGCAGTTGGATCCGGTGCCCGTATCATTGCCGTCTGCTACTTTGAACAAGAGAACGATTGGTGGGTTTCCAAGCATATCAAGAAGCCGCTCCGTTCCACAGTCCTGTCTGTAGCCTGGCATCCAAACTCTGTCCTGCTTGCTGCGGGATCCACTGACGGCCATGCCAGAGTCTTTTCTGGCTACATCAAGAACCATGATGAAAAGCCAGCACCAACCGCATGGGGTGAACGATTGCCATTCAACACTATCTGTGGAGATTTCACCAACCAAAGCGGTGGCTGGGTCCATGACGTTGCGTTCAGTCCATCCGGTGACGCGTTGGCTTTCACCACCCACGATTCTAGTGTGATTGTGGCTTATCCATCGGCACCAGAACAACCTCCAAGAGCCGTCATTGAGGTCACCACCTCGTTCCTCCCATTCCGATCCTTGGTCTGGCTTTCTGAATCCGAGCTCGTTGCTGCCGGTCACGATTGTCACCCAGTGGTCTTCAAGGGCTCTGAGAACGGATGGGCCTATGAGAGATCAATTGATGATCCACGAAAGGCTAAGCAACAAGAACAACAAGAGACCTCTGCCCTGAACATGTTCAAGCAAATGGATTTGAAGGGTTCTGTCGAACAAACCAGTTCACTTTTGCCAACTATCCATCAGAACACTATCAACACCGTTAGAGCCCACAATTCCAGCGGCGGTAGAGTTACCCAAATCTCCACTTCTGGTATTGATGGTCGTGTAGTTATCTTTGACGTTTAGAAGGAGATATAATTAGTATCCAATGCAATGCATAAATGCTTTTTAAAACCAGAGACTGATCGAAATGCTCGGAGATTTACTTTGCACGTAATGCCAATAGCCCTTGGGGATGAAAAGCGCATCGCCTGGTGTTAATAGGGTTTCCATGAACCCTGAATCCCATGGGAAATCGGGGTACTGGTCCCGTATGGTATGTTCATCTTCCAGACTCACCTTGCTTGTATTTGACATGTCAATCCCATTTTCGACCCCTCGAGAATACATATTTGGTTCGTCGGATGGGTAAAGCCGAACGAACTTGTATCCGACGACTTGACAAAAAAGATTGTCATGGGGATCAGTGTGTAGGGGAGAGATTGTGTTGTCAGGTCCTAACCATGCATTTATTAGTGGATTATTTTGGCAAAAATCAGGGATTGCGATATCGTTTTGTAATTGTGGGAATTGATTAAATAAGTTGTATTGAGCAAGATAGCCTGTATCCTCCGAAATGCTTGGTGATAAGATGTACTCTTCCAAATATTTCCTGAATGGGATTACCTTTTGAGACCATTCACTTGATGTATATGAGGTGCCAACTTCAATTGGAACCAGCCCTTTTCCACCCCGAGTCTGCTGTAACAAATAATCCACGCTATTCCAACGGTTGCATGCAGGCCATGATGAAACAAAGTTTCTTAAAACCATGGGACCATCGATGAAATCGGACGCTTGATAATCCAGCTGTCTTTTTTCAGGAATAGGAAACTTGATTTCAACGTGCTGCGGAGGATTAGGATTTGCATTGATGGCGGCAGCTACACTACGGGTTTCGGAATTCAAATGGGCGGCGTTATTATTATCATAGGGCATTCCTTGCAGCTCGTCAATAATTTCCCGTTGGAGAGAACTAACAGAGCTTCCTCCCATCATAAGAGCCATATCTAACAACTCCAAATTACTGCCGCCAGTACCTGTAGAGTCTTGTAGAACAATCAAAATCGAAGCGACAGTATGCAACACAATCCAGTGAAGTGGAACCCGATCAAACGGATATGCATATAACTTGTCCTTAGCCAAAGATAAAACCGTTTTCAAACTAATCTCCTCATTGATGCATTTCTTCAACACCAAGTCAATTGGGGCTAGCCGTTTGTCCTGTTTCAATTGTTCAATCTTCGCTTTCTCCACCATCTATATCCTTACTACGCTACTAGGTCCCAACTTCATTCCCACAACAGCCACACAAACTAATAAATATATATACAGCAGAAATGGCCGAAGCAATGGACGTGGACGCTGCGCCACCAAATGTCGAGGATGTTGAGAGCAAAGGTACGATAGTTCTAGGATGTAATGGTTCAACATGGCTAATGCGTTTTGACAGTAGAAAAAAAGAAGCAGTCCAAGCCGAGATTTGAAATCAAAAAGGTAGGAACCGGAACGGCGACAAAACAACGATAAATGCAAATTCTAACCGGAGATTTTTATCTAGTGGAGTGCTGTAGCATTCTGGTCATGGGGTATGGTGAAACTTTCGTAATTGTTGATTTTTCGGAGCTAATTGAAGTGTAGATATTGAGGTCGAGACCTGTGCTATCTGTCGAAATCACATTATGGATCAGTGCATCGATTGTCAAGCCAACCAAGGCTCAGCAGCTACCGAAGAGTGCACAGTTGCCTGGGGTAAATGCAATGTAAGTATAGTTCTCAGTTGCGGTTTTAAGTTCGATGTTACTAACTTTCGTCTTCAGCACGCGTTCCATTTCCACTGCATTTCCAGATGGCTCAAGTCAAGAGCCGTATGTCCTTTGGACAATAGACCCTGGGATTTCCATAAATACGGCCATTAGACTTGATATAAATAATTTATTCCATGTTGCTGAAGATGTGTGGCTTATAAATTAACGCCATGGGGTTTGAGGTTTGCTCTAGAATTGGACTTCTCCTAAGCAAAGAGTTCATTGTCTTCTATATTATGAACAATAATGAAATGAATGTTTTCGCCCGGACCTCTCTCCACGAAATTGTCGTATTCAACAGATATCATTGCGGAAGTTGGAAATCCTAACTCCGCCTTTTTTTTTTTCAAGGAACTGGCAGTAGAAACAACGGGTATTAGCTGACTCAAATGTGAATTCTCCAGAATTTGAACTGATGAGTTGTATCGTGTCCCTGATATATGACTGTGACATCGATACATAACAAGTTATCAAGTTATCAAATACGTTGATTTCTTCCCCTTTTACGAGATTGAAGGAAAATCTCTTGAATTGATTCATCGCTAAAAATAGAAACCAGATTTCCCTTCGCGGAAAAATGATCTATTCCAAACTGCATCTTTCAGCGCTTATCAAACTATTATAAAAGGGGTCCAATTCCCACTTTCTAGACGCCCAAACTGGAAAGATAAATTGTTTTATTCCAATGGCCCTCATAAACCATGCAGATATATTAACAAAAATGACAAAACTTGCAATTAGAACTAATGTTACACGTACTATGGACCAGATTAACTGACTGATTATTCCACAACCACAGTTTCTCATTCAATTAACAACTGTTCTTGTTTCCTTGAACCAGACATAAAAAACACTCCTTCTCCACAACTACCAAACCATGTCCTCCCTACTACGCTCGATTTCTCTTGAAAGAGCCCAAAACTCTGACCTGTAAACAAAATTGTTGCATGTCCTCCAAAGCAGCCAGGACAGGACCATCAGTTTCGTGGCCATGAAGTTCGATGAAATATACATAAGTCCACGCTTCTTCTCCTAATGGTCGAGGTCTCGATGAAATACACACTAGGTTGAGGTTTTGTTTTGCGAATGCTTCGAGGGCTTTACATAGAGCGCCTGGGGTAAAGTGTTCCACAGTGAAGGATACTAATGTGTTATATTCGTCACCATGATACAGCTTCTCTTTCTTTTCTTTAGAGAAAATGAGGAATCTTGTCTGATTGTTGTGGGAATTGGAAATGTTTGGATATAATACTGGAACCTGATGAACATCTGCAGCAGCAATTCCTGCAATTGCCGCACTGGTGGGATCACCTTTAACAGCTTCGACGGCCTTGCTTGTAGAAGATATATCGATTCTCTCAATACCATTCAAATGCTGGCTGTACCATTTGTCACATTGACCCCACACCTGGGGGTGTGAATAAACTCGTTCAATTTTGGATAATTCGTCCGCATTGGTGATCAGACAATGATTGATAGCGACGAACTCTTGTGCCACGATCCCAATCTTTGCCCGTTTGAACTCGTCGGTATGATAAATGTCTCTTAAAATATCAAGGGTGAAATTTACGCACCCATTTGTCGAATTTTCAAATGGAACCACTCCAAACTCAGCTTCGTCCTCTAACAATCTATCAAAACAGTCTACAAGCGTTAGCAGTTACATTGTGTGCAACACAAATACTACGTCATACCCTTGATCGTTGGTTGGGCAAGTAATTTGGTCTGTTCATTAAAAGTGAAAGCCTGAATTACAGCCTAAAATCAATTCCATTAGTCTGTTTGTCTCAAAAACATTGAAAGATCGCAATTACCTGGTGTGAATAAGTCCCCAGAGGGCCAAGGAACGCGATTCTCTGTTCCTCCGTATGCATTTACTGTTTATGGGGTGAGCTTCATTCGAGTTCTACCCAACACCACACTGACTCAGCCCCGCGCACCGCATAGATGGAATATGGAGAGTTTTTGGTAAAATTTATCATTAATCATAGCTACGACAGGGCTTTATGTTATGTACAAGTTAATCTAGAGTTTCGGTCTCGGTCAACAAAGCTTCCACCGAGAAAGCGTCGGAGTTTGAATTGAAGTCGTTCAACAGCTTGAGCTTGCGGAGGCCATTTTCGGTCTTCTCATCAGCGCCATAGAATCTTTGGACGTTCAAAGTCAAAAATAAGCCCTGTTCATGAGTCAGGTTAGAATCTTTCTCAACCGAACCATTCATCAATGCAATTTCTTTTTCACTGAGGAGATCAGAGTGGAAAATCATGGTAGTGTGTGGACGAGCATATTCTTGATGAAGCTTGTACTCGGCCACTGAAGTGATGATACAATGAAGAGTGAATGGGCCGACAAACGACCACTGAACAAAGTGCAATTCAGCACCTTCTTGTTCATGTGGCAAGGGCAAGATGAAATTTGGAGCCTTTCTAGCATGTCTATAAATTCTGCTAAAGGTGGTACCATTAAGTACGCCACAGAATTTTCTATCCTTATCGGCGAATCGTGCCTTCCACAACATTTCAATTTCCTTGGCATCGTGAAGCTTCAATTTAGATACATCCACAAAGCTGTCGAGATCCTTGATTTCATCTTCGGGTGATGGGATATCGCTTCGTGGTCCCCTAAGAGTCTTCTCTCCTACCGGTTCATTGCTGACTTCTTCCTTAGTCTTTGGTTGAAGGTATTTATCAATCTTTTGAAACTCCAGTTTCCGGGTGGTAATCTCATCCTTATAACGCTCCTTCAATTCTTCAACACTTTCGATACCTTCATCCCTTGCTCGCTTCAGCAACTTTTCGCGGTATTTTTCTGCTGGGTCGCCAGTAGTGTAGAATCTATTGACTACACCGGTGCGGTATACAAGAGAGGCAGGTCGAAAAGTAGCTCTTTGGCTATTAACTAGCAATCTCAATCTGTTTTGCAGCATTTTGGACAATTATCTCTAACTCGACAAAACCGGGCCATTAGGACCAGTTTCCTTGGGAAATTTCACCCAGTATCACATACTCGGTGGAGTTCTGAAATTTACGCTTGTCAGTGGATTCTATCAGCGTCGCTTCAATAGCCACTATCGGTCCTATCTAAATCCATTTCGTTGGACCCTCCATAGTATTCATCATACTCTTCTTCTCCTTGTTCCTGTTGAATGAAAATGCTGTACACAGAAGCTTTCAATAATGTTGACACCAATGCAGCCTTGGACTCTAACGTTCTCAATGTCTCCAGAATCTGCGGTGTCGGAACATTAGAAAGGCGTTTGATGGATTGAGAGAGCTACAATTATCACTGTTAGCACCAAATAGAAATTATTATTATTCGGGGAAGGAATGCGATATCAACGTAGAGCCGGCAAGCGGAAATCTTTTCTAGAGAAGAACCACAAACAGACATGTACGCCTCGCAGAGCTACCTTTTTTGCTTCTTTTCGGAGAAAAAAGAAGCCGCCGGAGGCAAATTCATTCCTCTTAAAATATACGTTCAATGAGACTTACATGGTTCAAACTTTTGGCTAATCTTTGATATTCGTATAGCAGCTCCTTCTCAGTCTGCGACATACCAGTCATGGACATAAAATCCTCATTCAGATGGTGATTCTCAGAAGCTAATTGGTCCACTTCATAGTGGCCATCGGGACTGAAAGCATCCTCACTCATAATTACTGTTTTACACCTTTTCGTGTCGCGAGATGATGGTGGTTCTTTGAAGCTCCCAACTTAATTTCTATCAAGTGCACTGCCACCAATAAGCCACAATCTAATCCCAAAATGATAATAAATGAAAATTGGGCACAGGTATTGGAAAAAACGACCTAGGCTCATTCTTTATTCAATGCGCAACTCAGACAGTGGCCACAAGCAATTCCTGGCGCATACACGGCCTGCTTGTATGAAAAGTTGCTTGTTAAGCAAGGTTGGCTTAATGTGTTAATTGTTTTTCCGTTTTTAAGTCCCTCAGTCAACTGTCCGCAAATGAACCGTTGACTGATAACCTGCGGTATTTCTGTAAAACGGCCTTTCTTCGGCGACGGCGGCGCAGTGTGTGGGTTAGGCTCAAGGTTTGATTGGATCAGATAAATCCCAAAGGGGTAAAGTCCCATCTGATAAAATTGCACGGAGCCCCGCGGCTAATAATTTCTTCCGCGCACAACTTAGTACTGTTCGATCGATTCTAGATCGCAATTTTGGCAACGGTTTTTTTCCCTCCAAATCTTATTAATCTACGTTTGGTAGACGGTTTATGCATACGCTCCACACAGAAGAGAAGAGGACTGGTTCCTTTTGAGATTTGTGTGTGTTAGAATGTGGTTTGAATTACGACCCAAGGTCTCACCTGAGGTCAAGGCCTATCGAAAGGCAGTGACCCGAAAATATGGTATAATAACAGTTGTAGCTGCATTTTCATTTATACTGGGTATTGCATTGTTAAATTTGATCATCTGTAAATGCATTGGAAAGAAAGGTCGTGGGTGGGCGCACACTAGAGCAAGACTTGATTCAAGAGTTAAAGGACGATGGAATCTACGGTCAATGAGACAACCGTCAATGGTGGTTCTATGGACTGTCGGGTTAGGGTGCGTTATTTTTATGGAGACTAACCATGATCTATTATTTGTGATTAAACGTTTGGGTCGCATCAGCGTTGCCCTGATGCCTCCTTTGTACTTTCTAACCTTGCGACCAACTCCACTTCCAAGAACTTTTTATTTACAATTACTGCCGTTCCACAAATGGATATCAAGAGTGGTGGTTGTGTTGTCATTGGTACATGGGATTATGTATATATATGCATACTGGCAACTGGACAAAATGTTCAAATTATACAAGGCAGCCAATATCAGTGGCATCGTTGCTGCCTTCTTGTTCTGCGCAATGGGGCTTACATCGCTGCCATGGTTTAGAAGAACGTTCTATTCTATATTCTATACCACGCACTATATCCTGGCCTGGTTATGTGTCATTTTAGTTGCATGTCATGCTAAGCCAGCTGCGTATTCATATATGGCAGCATGCGGGCTGATCCTATGTTGGCAGGTGGTATATCGGGTGCTAAACACGGGTCATGTTAAACTACCGGTTCAATATGTTTCAGATTCGTTGTATATGATCTCGATTCCATATGAAACCTTGCCCGCAAAGTTAAGGACGGTTTACACCCCGGGAGCGCATGTGAGAATCTCATCATCGTTGTATAATCCACTAACTTGGTTACAGAGCTCGCATCCTTATACTGTTGCGTCATTACCACACGAAGATCACTTGAAGCTGGTTGTTCGCAAAACACAGTTTCCAATAAAAATGAGACAGCTCTATTCGGTTTATGGCCCCTTCAACTCGCTTCCAGATGATTTCGTACACCTAGTCCAGACAGGCGGTATGAAACGAGCGTTGTTTGTGATTGGTGGATCAGGGATTGCCTTTGGAGCTCCAGTTTTCCGGTTCCTTAAAGCAAACGGCGTTAAAGTGAGATTGCTGTGGGCAATAAAAGATATAAAAGAAACGGCGGTGCTGTCACAATTGTGCTTGTCCGAAGACATTGACGACATTGAGGTCTACATCTCCCCCAAGCGAATATCAGGACTTGGCCTCAGACATATGAAAAGTTCTTTGGACTTTTTCCTCAATTACGCAAGACCTCCGAATGAAGACGAAAATCTAGATGTATCTATCGAAGACAATTACTGTTCTGGTTCCGAGTCCAAACCGTTGTTATCGGCTAACACGGCCAGGGTGGACTATGCATCCTTTGAAGATCCAACGAAGCTGAATATTCTCCACCACAGATTGACATTGAACAACCGTTTGAAGTATTTCCTTTGTGGCCTTTCCATCAATGAAAACGAATGCTCGTGTTTGGACTACGTGGTTGGTCTCAAGCCAGAGGGATCATGGGTAATTACTTCAGGTGCTCACGATATGGTCAGAGAAACGAAATGCTGGGCAGAGGAAAATGGATTCTCCTTTTTCCAAGAAGAATTTGCCCTGTAAGCAGAATTTTGTAGGTGATTTAATTGTATGATGGGTCCGATTATATAATGTAAATCCTAAATCTATTTTTTTTCTTTTTCTTTTCTTGCTACTCATCAATCTTAAGCGCCAAAGAAAAAAAAAAAAAAAAGTTTGTTCATTTATTATATATTTATAAATATCCATGAAATAATCTCCTTCAAACTTGTCACTGCAATTGTTCTTTTTGGTAGTCGGTTCTGGATCAATTTTTGATTTTTCTCACAATGAACGAACTTGGGCTTAGGAAAAGGTCCAGTTCAGATCGTTTCATCCCTGTTATCCCTTCAATTGCCAGTTTTAAATTATTACAAGTTAATAAAAACCAAGCAACTGATAATGAAGACCTAAAAGATCACCAAGACAAGATGGCTGAGGCATTGGAATTTAAGCCGCTAAACAAAATCTTGCAATATTCTATTAACTTTCAACAGTCATTTCTAAAACATCCAGATGCTACAACTGTGAACGAACCTACAAAAAAGAAGCCTAAGAAGGTTCGTAATAGTGTCCCTTATAGATCTCTCGATGCACCGGGCTTATTGAACGATTATTACTGTACCCTGATAGCTTGGTCAAATGTCACAGGCCATTTGGCCGTTGGCTTGGGGTCACAAGTGTTCCTATGGACTGAATATGAAGGGTCCCATGTTCTACCGCTCCCAGATGATTATGGACCTGTCTCGTGTCTTGCATTTTCTCGAGAAAATATTTTGGCAGTCGGTCGTAAAGATGGGTCTATTACCTGCTATGACATCAACAGTTGCACAATAAAGGCTATCTACATCCATGTGGATGCTGCAATTTGTTGTGTCTCTTGGCTACCCAACAGCAAAACGGATCTTTTTGTTGGAGACGAAATTGGAAATGTTATAGTATTGAAAATTGTGGAGGAGCCCGGTGAGGAATGTACAATGTATAGATACTCCCTCCTAAAGTGTCATACACAACAAATATGTGGTGCGAAACAACCTTTAGATTCCATATTTTCATTGTTCCTTTTTTTTCTCTCATCTTTATACTAACCTGATAAACTTTAGGGATGGCCTTCAGTCCAGATAGAAGCCAATTAGCAGTAGGTGGAAATGATAACATGGTTACTATTTGGGATATCACAAATTTAAAAAACCCTTTGCTTCAATATAGAATGCTTCATAAAGCTGCAGTGAAAGGACTGGCATTCTGTCCATGGATCCCAAGCTTACTTGCAACCGGAGGTGGAACTCATGATCGAACTATCCGCTTCTGGCATACCCGATCGGGAACAATGTTGGAGTCGTACAACGTCAAGGGTCAAATAACGTCCGTTATCTGGTCCAGACACTACAAACAGCTAGCAATAACTTTTGGTTTTGGAAACCATGAACGACCATTGTTGGTCTCGGTATACTCATATCCCAAGTTCCGGCCGCTAATCCAGGTTCCAACTGATTCCACTTGCAGAGTGATATCGGCTGTGCCGTCTCCAGATGGTGGATGTATTTGCATGGCTTCCACGGATGAAACCGTGAGATTTTTTGAGCTTTGGCCAAGCCAAAACAATAGAACGAATATCCCACAGGTAGGGATGTTTGGATCCGACATCATAGATATGTTAGAGGGGATAGAGAAACCCGGGGAGGTGATTCGTTGAACGGAGCAGCAGATCGTTGCGTCAATAGTATAAATAAATTATGGTTCTTTTCTTTCAACCCAAATATTAATCATGATGGGACTCCCTCATATTCTTCTTCTGAGAACTTATTGACGAGCCGTCTCCACCTTGATTGGTGATGTTTCAGTGGAACCTTGTCTAGCCGCAACAACAAGACCAAGACTACCAAAAGGAAGGCAACTAATGCAGCCACGATAAGCCTGGTCAAGTTATTCCTGTTGTTGGAGATTGGATGATAAGGACAGGATGAGTATGGGCCGCCTGTGACCCAGCAATTGTCAACGGAAATTGAGTTAAAATCGATCCATGCTGGTAACGAATCATTCAAGGTTAACATAGCAGCCTTATTTTGCAATGCTGTTCGAGGAACGCTGAAGGCAGAATTACCGAAACATTTAGTGACAGCCTCGAAGTAATTGCTTTTCTCATGTCCGACCTTGAAGTTGTACGCTTCCTCATTGACACGACACAAGGTGTTGTACTCATCGTAGCAGTTTGCAACCTTCCAACCATCACGATCCAAAATTGCGCATTCGAATGCTGTTGGTTCCTCCCCATGGGCAGAGGCCTGCGGATGTTCCCAGGAAGGCTGTTTCAAAGCCCAGGTCCATAGAGAAACGTCTATGGGACTGGCTAGTGCATCCATTGATTCGATCCCGCTATTTACGACAGGAGAGAATCCACATTGTACAAAATCACGGATAGAAGTATTAGTGAAAGGTTTCTCGTCGGTATCCAAAATTGTTCGCCAAGTCTGTGCGGTGGTGGAATTAATACTTGATAAGTATTCTGTTTCATTCGAATGGCACAGCTTGGGTATATTATCCGAAGAAACTGAGGACAAGCGTGCCTTTTGGTCCAAATAGTCAGGTCCTGCGTAATTTTTGTCAATTTCGAAAATAGTCTGATTGTCCTGACTCAAATCATATTGGGTTCGATTGAGATTCACATAAGAGGCGGATACCATTATCCGTTTCTTCAACCCCAGTAATACCCTATGAGCTGTCGGGAACCCAGTCGACGATTTTCCGGATATTCCATAAGTATTTTGGTTGTGGCGATCAGTTCTCAAATCTGGGGGAGTGTATATTCTAGCGCCGAGGTAATTATTCACCCTGGAGGAGATATTGAGGGCGGTGGCCTGGTGTGAAGGGACAGTGTCATCTAGATTGTATAAATAAAACCTCATCAAAAGCAGGTTGACTCCAATATCGGTATCGGTGGCTATGATATATTTAGACATTTCATCCAGGACATCTTCAAGCGTGAAGTTACGCTGGCAATTAAACGTCCCATATTGGCTCTTCACTTTATGAACGGTTTCGGGATTTCCTGTAGTAGGAACTTTGGCTGGACACAATTGAAAATCGCTATTTTCGCCATTCCAATATAGATTGAGGTAAATTGATCTGTAGCCAGATCCAAGTACTCGTTGGAAGACGTTGACTGCCTCGGTGGTATAATCAAACTCTGAAAACACTGCAGAGGTCATATTTATGCCCAAATATGTTAATTGGTCCACAGAAACGTTATAAGCTACATCCCGTTGACTAAGCAAACCCGTAGTAACGTATCCGGGGATATATGAACATGCGGCCGTTTCATAGTTGCCACAAGTATTATTGTCAATAGAGGCACATAGACACGTTTGTATATACAGCCATATACCAAGGACCCACGTCCATATCATTGTCCGGGAACTATAGACCACAGATGATTCGAATTAAGAGCTCCTCTCTTATTATAATAATAGTGCTTGTCATCACGAGTATGATGTTTTACTCGAGGCTTCTCGCGTAAAAAATGTGCGCGAAGAAACGCTTATCCATCCATCATCGGACATATATATAATACCACATAGATCTCGACTAAAACTGGATTTTGACGTTTTACAACTAAAATGCTAGAAAACGTCACTATTGACGTATTTATTAGACATACTATCAGTCTTTTGTTAGGCAATTTTGCCTTTCAACTTGTTCAAAAACGAGTGCCATTGCCGTATTTGGACGAGATTTTCCACATCCCGCAAGCTCAGAAATACTGTCAGGGGTTATTCTACGAATGGGATCCTAAGATCACAACTCCTCCTGGGTTGTATATAATGGGATACCTTCATTCCTATTTGTTTTCCCTGTTCAATTCTGATCCAGAGTCGTTTTGTTCGATCAAGACTCTCCGTCATTCCAATTTGGTTGGCCTGATTGCATTCTTGCCATTGACAGTTCTAATGATCAGAAGGACGGTACCTCCTGCAACTGCCATCATGAGCTTCCCATTGTTGGCATTTTTCGGCTTGTTGTATTATACGGATATCTGGTCCACGGTTTTCATTCTAGGTGCCATGGGCGTCGGAATCAGAGGTGGTGCAATTGCGCATGTATTCTCTGCCTTATTAGCTGGTGCAAGTATCTTGTTTAGACAGACTAACATTGTCTGGGCCGGCTTTGTGGCAGTTTATCTGTTACATCCGCAAAAGGTGATCACCAAGGACAACGTGGTTGAGGACGTTATCAGCTTCATTCAACGGGCCATACAAACCCCAAGTGTGACAATTCCCTATGGACTTGTGGCTGCTGGGTTTGTTGGCTTTGTTGAGTATAATGGAGGAATCGCATTAGGTGATAAAGACAATCATGTTGTTGCTATTAATGTTCCTCAGCTCTTCTATGCCTCGCTATTCTTTTTGTTCTTCTCCTGGCCATTGTGGTTCTCACCAAGACTGATTAAGCGGTATATTGGCAATAACTTCATGTCACTCTTTGGGGTTGTCAAATATGCGATTGGCTGTTGCATCATTGCCGTTATCATTGACCAATTGACCATCGTGCACCCGTTCATCTTAGCTGACAATCGTCATTACACCTTTTACATTTGGAGACGATTGATCAACCCATCTTACCATGAATACGCCAAGTTCCTCATGGTGCCAATATATCACTTTGGACTTTGGACTTTTATCCTCACGCTCTTCAACACGTCGTCGTCATTTATTCTCTCCACTGCGCTCATTGGAGCTACCGCGGTCACGTTGGTTCCATCGCCGCTATTCGAATCACGATACTACATCTTGCCATATGTGCTTTGGAGGTTATCGCAAAACCCACGGCCACAACGAGAATGGGTGGAATGGGTTTGGTATCAAACGATCAATGCGATTACGGTCTATGTTTTCCTGTACCATGAGTTCAGCTGGCCAGGGCATGAGGGCGAAATAATGAGATTTATGTGGTAACGTGAGTGTGATATGTGTGGGATTAAAAATTTAATATCAAGTTATATATAATATATAGTAGTAGTTGCGTGAGGAGGGGATTAGATTTCCACCTCGGTTAATTCATCTTTCAGCATATCTACCTCGTCAACATCATCGTCATCATGATCATTATCATCTTTTTTGTCGTCCTTGGCAGGCTTGGATTGCTCATTATCCTTCTTGCTGGTTTCGGTCTTGTCGACAGAGGCTGTGGCTGGGGTTTCGGCCTTGTTGGTGGTGGTGGTAGACGTGGTAGTGGTGTCGTCACTGCTTTCCTGTGGCTGTTGCTGCTTCTTGTCCTCACCACGAGTGCTGTCTAGAGAGTTCTTCGCGGATTCGTTAGTGGACGTGGAGAGGGCAGTAGCAGGCAGATTAGTACTTGAATGCATTGGAGAGATGAGGGTATCTGACGCTTTTCGTGATTGAGGTTGGGATGGGGTTCCTGGTCTGGAGGCTTCTTTGCGTCTGGACGCAGCAGCTGCAGATGGCTGAGTATGGAATTGTTGTTTCTTCTGCTGTCTGATAGCACGATCGACTCTTGATCGTAACACATCAAAATAAGGTATGATTTTTCCGTTCGGGGCCCTGAATAACAGTGCACCATTCTCCAGGTCGTCATCCACATAATGGTCGCCATTCTCTAGATCGTCTGCGAAAGTGGATAGGAAAGCGCCCCAGGACGAAGCGACGACGTATTTTCTATCAAAATCTCTGCCGAAAATGATAACTTGACCCCATTTGCCTTTAGGACCTGGAGCTAAATCGATTCCGATGTTGTTGCCTTCAAAGTCCTTGGCCAATGGGATCCATGCCGGGTGTGCATACACCTTTTGGATTGCCCCGTCTGGGACGGATTCCTGTCTATAGAGCCAACTGGCCCGGGAGCTTGGCTGCGGAGGAGGTGGTGGCTGTCTGGACGATGGCCCCGGAGCAGTTGCCGATGGAGCATTGTTGGAACTTTGAGCCATTTTGTTCAATCTGATGGCAGTGTTCTTCCAATGGCTCCATTCCTCTACGATTCCTTCTAGATCTAAGATTGTGATGCCAAAGAAGAGGCCGGTTGGACGGCCGCCGCGTTCCTGGCCGTCATGGAGCATGTACGAATCGCGGACGTCTAATGGAAGCGTGCAGTCCAGATCGGCTTCTAGCTCGTTCAGGTCTGCGGCTGTGACTTCATAGGACAGTTGGTCGTGTAGTTCGGGATAATTAGCTTCGACCCAGCGATTGATTCGTCGCCATGAAAGCTGCGGAGCCGGAGGTGGTGGAGCTCCATCCGCGTAGTCCTGCAGAGGGATTCCTCCGTTTCCAATCTGACTGGATCGTAATCCAGGGGTATAAGGGACTCTGTTCAGAGAGGTTGAAGACGAGTTGTTCTGGTTCAATCGGTCAATAGAGGACGAGGACGAGTTGTTGAGGTTTCCCACAACCCGACTGCCCTCTGACGGGTTGTAGGATGGGTCCTGGTTCAAGGATTCATGGGTTCGTGTTTGGTAGTTGGATTCGTAAGACGCGTAATGATCGTTGGTAGTAACTGAATGAATGAAAGACTGTACTGACGAAAGGAACTTGTTCATCTTTTTATAATACACCCATATGCAAAAGACAGATAAATATGCTTTGACTTTGTCTCTTCAACAAGTTGATGGATATATCCTTCAGCGTGTGGGCTCTGGCGTTTTAAAAAAAAGAACACGTTTTGGCGTAAATCACAGACTGGGTTAAGGGGTAAATTGTCTCTCTTTGCTGTATTCTGAGTACTGAGCTGAGACGTTGACTATAATTATCCGAACCAGATTTTTTGCAATATCAGAATTTGCCAAAATGAATTGCAACTCTCCCGCTCTCGTTGGTTTTTGCCTGTGTATTTTAGTCTATATATATATATACATATATATCTTAATTCTGCTTAAGCTTCATACCCTGCCCCCTCTTTGGCCCTGCATCTGATCGGGGCGAAGTCTGACCTAAAAATATTTTTTCAATTGCAGGTGTTGTCATGACAACTGTCTGATTTTGGGTTCGACCCCTGGCGGAGACATTATTTTTCTTATTTATTATTTCGCTGTTGCCCAATTGGGAAGGACGCAAACAATGGCTGCATAACATTTATATATCGTAAATATTCGCATGACATATACAACAATCCCATACGCTAGACATAGAATTCGATACCCATAAAACGCTACAATAATGTCCGAACAACAAGTTAACATCCAGCCACTCCATCAACAAGAGGCCGCTTTGCCAAAGCCTCCATTTCTCAAGAACAAGAGTTTGATGAGGTAAGTAGTGACGACATATGTCCATATCTGATCCTAGCTAACCTTATCGGAACTAGCCAAAACTTTGCTTCACCAACAGACTCAATCATGTCTCCATGCACAGCAAAGCTCCAAGCCCACAAGAACAAGCATTTACACAGACAGAAGCCCCAAATGCTCTCGTTCGAGAAGCGACTCCAAGAAAGAAAGGCCGACCAATCCTCCTAAATAGAGCCCTATTTATTAGAATACAATACTGCCAGATATTGTCAGTGCCTCCGGCGGCTTCTTTTTTCTCCGAAAAGAAGCAAAAAAGGTAGCTCTGCGAGGCATACTTTTAGAACGTATCGCTCACGTGACGGGAACTGTTTATTAATAATAAACTTTAAATCAATCAACCCCCGGCGTCTAATTTGAAATATAAAAGAACGACCAATTCCACCTATGACGAGCGCTAGCCTCTCCAGGTCTCCAAATTTCTCTTTCACTCACAAGTGTTATTCGTAGTCTCAATTTGGTCACGGGCGGGCCTCGCAGAGCTACCTTTTTTGCTTCTTTTCGGAGAAAAAAGAAGCCGCCGGAGGCACTCCTTTGTCGTTAGAGTTATCAATTAGACCACCTTACAAACTTACAGAATAACGGTTATTCCCCGCCATTACAAGATCATATCTAGATATCAATCGGACCCGTCAGGGCTCCATCTTCTCCGAAGACACAGGTGATCCGTCGCAAATTACCAATAGTGAGTCAATACTGCATTAAATCCTATTAATTTACATCTACTCGTCATCTTCTTCCTCTTCTTCCAAGGTTTGAGCAGCGATACGGTCCAAATCTCTTTGACCGTTTTCGGAGATTCTTCTGCCACCGTTCTTGGATTGTTCCAAAACACCGACCTTTTCAAGAGCTTGGAGGACTCTTCTGTTGACGGAACCGGAACCGTCCTTGTGGTGGGATGGTCTGGTACCACGGTTGATAGCGTTACCGTAATGCTTGTTGAGTCGGCCTACACCAATATCCTTGTGGAGGTAGATGTGACGGGCAATAGAGGCGGATCTCTTGTAGAACCAGCCTTCAGCATCTTGTGGTGGAAGTTCGTTACCAGCAGAGGTCTTGACGAGTTCGACGTAGCCTGGAACTTCAAGTTTACCTTGACGTTGAAGGAACTGAGCGTAAGCGTCGATAAATTGTTGAGCAGGAACGTCTCTATGGAAATCTAGTTAGCATTTTATTCTCGCATGCATCCTCTCTCTTCTCATGTCCTTACCTAACGGAAACACCAGGCATCTTGATATATACGGTTGTCGGTTTCTTCGATGATGAAAACTTGTCTGTATGAAGCTTGGGAAAGGTATCGTTGAGTCCTCCTGCGTTCCGAAAAATTCCCAACTGGAAAAACAGTCACAATTTTTTTCAGCACAACGAATTTTCACTTTTCTGCTAGAACCTCCCAACTTCGAATGGTCACCCACCGCTGCAGATCTGGTTATCTCTGACCGTTATCAGCCAGGTGTGAACGAGCAGGAAGGTATATAGAAAATGTGATGAGAGTGCCTCCGGCGGCTTCTTTTTTCTCCGAAAAGAAGCAAAAAAGGTAGCTCTGCGAGGCCCGGAAACAATTCTCAAAATTGGATTGCAAGCTTTACGAAGCGACTGTTTTGTACAGGCGGAGGGGTCAATTGATAGTCTCATGTCTCTGGAGAGATGGAACAACTCATAGGCTACGTGACGAGTGCAAAATCGACCTTTAGAAAGCCCAATAGGTTTACGGTTTAATCAAATTACCATTCCGTGCAGAAGAAGTACCTGCTTCCGCCATATTTCGCTGAAGGTCACCTACCGCACAAAACATTCCTCCCGACGCTACGCGGGTGGCCATTTTATCACTACTCCCTTCACCAGCAGCCCAGACAAAGCTTCAAGCAGTCCTTAATGTCATCTAACAATAACGATCCGTGGGTCAAGTTTGCCCGCCAATTGCAGCAACAGGCCAAGAAGGCCCGCAATAGCTCCGGTGGCGGCGCCGCTCCGAAGGGCATGATTACCGGTTTGGGTGGCTTGCTCCTCCTTGGGGCAGCTGGATTGACCTTGAATGCATCCTTATTCAACGTTGACGGTGGTCATCGAGGAATTATTTATTCGAGATTGAGCGGGGTTCGTCCTCAGATCTATAACGAAGGAACCCACTTTGCCATTCCTTGGTTCCAGACTCCTATTATCTACGACGTTCGTGCCAAACCAAGAAACGTTGCCTCGTTGACTGGTACCAAGGATTTACAGATGGTCAACATCACCTGTAGAGTTTTGTCTAGACCACGTGTCGAGTCCCTGGGAACTATTTATCGTACTTTGGGCACTGACTATGACGAACGAGTGTTGCCTTCGATTGTAAACGAGGTGCTCAAGTCGGTTGTTGCCCAATTCAATGCTTCTCAATTGATCACTCAAAGAGAACGAGTTTCCAAGATGGTCCGGGACTCTCTTATCAAGCGTGCTTCCAAATTCAATATTATGTTAGACGACGTTTCCTTGACTGCAGTTACTTTCAGTCCTGAGTTCACAGCTGCAGTTGAAGCCAAGCAAGTTGCACAACAGGAGGCCCAAAAGGCTGCTTTCATTGTTGACAGAGCCAAGCAAGAAAAGCAAGGGTTCATTGTCAAGGCCAATGGTGAAGCCAAGGCTGCTGAATTGCTTGGTGAAGCTATCAAGAAGTCCAAGGATTATGTTGAATTGAAGAGAATTGACACTGCTAGAGAAATCGCCCAAATCTTGTCCCGATCCGGCAACAAGGTCTTGCTAGATAACGATTCTCTTCTCCTCAACGTTGCCTCTGATTTGAGAACCACAAACAATAAATAATAACCTGTAGCACCTTTGTAAATACATCTACTTAAACAACCAGCTGCCTCGCAGAGCTACCTTTTTTGCTTCTTTTCGGAGAAAAAAGAAGCCGCCGGAGGCACTCTCAAAATACAATACTTCATTATTATTATATATCTCACTCTACTTGTTGGCGGCATCTCGCTCCTCTCTTCGTTTTTGTACATCCCAATTGTAAATTCTGGCAGTGTTCACTTCCATTGTCGTGATGTTCTCCCTCAAGAATTCCAAATCGCTTTCGCAAGTCTTCTTGGATTCCAATGCAGTCGACAGCTTGGACGAAAGCAGTTCAATTGCCTCGTCAACCTTGTATTCCAACATCACGTTGGCGCCCAACCACAAAAAGACAGTGTCCGTAGCCGTGATCTCAGCCTTTGCATATAATGTGTCGTTAAGTTCATAATTGGTAGTGATTTTCTCGTCCGAGTTCTTCTTGTCATCCAAATATTTCACCATCTCCAGCGTCTTTCGAATGTCCGGAATCTTCTCCTTCAGGCCAGTCAATCGTCGCGCCGTGCTAGCCTCCATGTACTTATACTTCTGTATCATCTCTTGGAACTTCTGTAACATTGGTTGCACTTGATCAGTCGTCTTAACATAATCCTCGACATTTTCCACAAATGGAGCCTGGGGAATGCCCCGAGGGTTCACATATGTTGGATCCGGCCTGTTCAATACACTCGTTAGCTCCTGAAATCAAAACTCGCAATTCTACATGCCACAATCACATACAATTCGCTGTTGCTCATGCTTTCGTTTATATTTATGCTTCAAGGTCCTTTAAGTCTAAGACGTTCTCTGCCCTCTTCTCACTTGTCACTTCACCACACCCAACCGGCGAACGGAGGCTGCTGTTTTCCCCAGTGTACAGTGGTGGGAGACAAGTTCCCATTACCGGCATTCCGTCCGACAATCGGGTTGCCGACCCCACTATCCCGATCAATTGGGAGTCGTCTAGGGCGCTAGCCCTAAGGACAAAAACAGTCCCAGGAGTCGTCGCTGGGAGACCGGGCGAGTTTTGGGATGCGCGAGAGGACGCCTTCCGAATTGAGAAGAGTCTCCCAGCAGAGTTCCTGGTAGTTTTTTTCAAATTCGACACTCACCTTTCATCACCAACAACCACCGAAAAAATGGGTAAGGATCACTTCGGCAAACCTCATGAAAAGAAGGGGCAACGAACTGCTCCAAAGTCAGACAACGTGTACTTGAAGCTCTTGGTCAAGTTGTACAGATTCCTCGCTCGTCGTACTGATGCTGGATTCAACAAGGTCATTCTCAGATCGCTCTTTTTGTCCAAGATTAACAGACCACCAGTTTCCGTCTCTCGTATTGCCAGAGCCGTCGAACACCAAGGTGCTGCTGACAAGACCATCGTTGTCGTTGGTACCGTCACTGACGACAACAGAATCTACAACCTTCCAAAGACCACTGTCGCTGCCTTGAGATTCACTGAAGGTGCTAAGGCTAGAATCCTTAAGGCCGGTGGTGAAACCATCACTTTGGACCAACTCGCTCGTCGTGCTCCAAAGGGTGAAAACACCGTCATCCTCAGAGGCCCAAGAAACAGCAGAGAAGCCGTCAGACACTTCGGCATGGGTCCTCACAAGCACAAGGCCCCAAGAATCCAATCCACCGGACGTAAGTTCGAACGTGCTAGAGGTAGAAGAAAGTCTAGAGCCTTCAAGGTCTAAATTGCTTAACCTGATGACGATATTGCGGAGGTGTAAATTTTATGTATCTATAACGTTTTATAGTTGACACACAAAATATAATGGTGCAAAAACATGGCCCGATTTCTTTTTTTCCCCAGTGTTTCTCGGACTGATCCCGTTGATCGATGATTTTGTAAATATATATATCTAACGGTGCACACATATCATCACATGTGTTCCTTAACGTACTTTCTAACCTGGTCGTTCAATCCGACGTCCATCGGGGTGTGGCCCTCGCTGTCTGTGCGTTCCAAGTCTCCGCCGGCTTTGACAATCTCGACTGCAACCTCGCCGTGGCCCTCGGCCAGTGCATGGTGCAGACTCGTCCAGGAGCTTCGGTCGGTTGCATTGAGCGGACATTTGGCTTGGATCAGCAACTTGACAATCTCCTGGTTGCCAATTGACGCAGCCCGATGGAGCGCATTCTGTTCCTGTTTGTCTTTCAGTCGTGGCGACGCACCCTTGTCCAGGAGGTACTTAACAACGGCCACATGCTGTTTGGATACTGCGAAATGAAGTGGAGTCTGCCCGGCGTTGGTTTGGGCGTTAATCGCCGGGTCCAAGGGCATGATCAATTGTTCAATCGCCTGCAGGTTTCCTGTGGAGGCTGCAATGTGCAGCACAGTCCAGCCGGCCTCGTCCGTTTCGTCGATATCGAAGTTTCGCAGCTCCTTCGCTTTCTTGATGATCTCGCTTGCTGCCTCAGTGTGGCCGCCAGACAAAGCCCAGAACAATGGAGTTCTTCCGTCGCCATCCTTCTTGTTGGCCAATGCTGGTGTCTGCTCTAACAATCCTCGGACCGTGAGCAATTTGCCCTCATGGGCTGCTTCATGCAATGGGTTGTTCTGTGGATCCATATCTGTCGCTTATAAGAGAGATATATACTTACCGTAGACAAGAAAGACAATAATAATAATTTATCAGCTTATCTGCGCGTTGAATCCTCCCAGAGGCCGGGATATTGTCCGGACCATTCAGCCTCGCGGGCTAATACTATTTAATGATTACTACAGCATTTCATCTTATATAAACGCTAAGAAATATTTAAAAAAAGGTTGTATTACAATACATACCAAAAAAGGTTATAGGAATTTTCGATCGACGTGATGCAGAATTGATAGTAAAATATTATCTTTTCAACGTAGCCAGATATTCCGGCGTGAAGGGACGGTACAAACGAACCACATATATTCAGTGATCCGCGCTATACCTCGAAAATAAAAGGATTAGAAGTCAAGCTGAGATCGATATCCTAGAAAGAGAATATCAAATCTGTGAAAGTTGTACGCCCTAACAGTTGGAGGAGGATATGGTGGCGTTTAGCAAGATAAGTAGCGTGAGTAGATAGCGAGGAATGTTGACAAAAAAGCCAACACTGAGGAGGAAAAGTGGGAAATTGGCGTCCTTTTATAGTTTTGTGGTGGTCCTCTAGAATTCCAAATCCGTATCATGCATTGCCCTTCATTCGTAGATCAACTCTTGGATTTCCACATTTAGGCTACACAATGGAGAGTGCCCTGCGGGCGGCGTTCTTTTCCAGAAAAGAACCAAAAGCAACGCTTATGTCATACATATCCAGAATTTTGTATATAAAAGCAGCAGGAATTCCACCTTTTTCCAACTCTCTGTTGGCTTTAACACCAACACTTGCAAAATATGTTTGCTTTTGCTCAGTCTTCAATACTATGCCAATTTATTCAACGCAGTGTGTAGGTTGTAGTATATTAACATCTCCAGACCTATCCACCCGCTGTCTTTCCAATATTGAACCTTTTTTTGTATGTGAATATTCGTTAGGGTAATCAGCCTGTAGGCCACCTTTTAATACTATGTTTGCTTCCAAATCTTCCGTAATAGCCTAGCAATACTGCTTCCTGGGGGGTTTCCTTTCCACGAATGTGGAGGAGCTAGTTGAAATATTTTGGCAGGAATTTATAGCAAATTGAACAGTCTGCAGTCCGTGATCATTTGTGAGTATTTGGGCCGGTGAAATCGTTGTTTCAATTCCTATACTATGTTTAAAACATCAGTCAAACCAATCACTTAGTATTATCGACACGGAAGTGTAACGAACATATAGTAGCATTTAATAAAAAAGATTGTATTTCAACGAGGAAGATACATACAAAAAATTATAAAATATTTAGACAGGCAGGAGCTTTCTGGATTATAGGAGGCGACTTAAATCTGCCACTAACCAAACTTGACAATATATTTGGAGCTAGTTGCTTCCTAGAACAAAGCTAGAAAACTTGAATGAGTAGCAGGTAAATAGCAAGGAAGGTTGGCAAAAAGTCAACACAGAACAAGAAAGTGGGAATTTTGAATCCTTTTATAATTTTCAGCGGGTGGTCCCTTAGACTTCCAAATTTGTATCATGCATGGGCCCCTCGCCTCGCAGAGCAACCTTTTTTGCTTCTTTTCGGAGAAAAAAGAAGCTGCCGGAGGCACTCTTGCCAAATGCGGATGTAAACTTGAAACAGTTACATCATGCATTTCCAGAAATTCTGAATATAAAAGCAGCAGAAAATCCACATTTTTCCAGTTCTGTGTTGGCTTTATTTCCAACACCTGCTAATCATATTTGCTATCTACTTTTTTGCTCACGTTTCAATGTGACTCTCAACTTTGGGCAGAATAAGATTCTATCTAACAGATAGTCTCCTCTGCTTTTATCGTTTGATTTTGAGCATGCGCATACGCATATTCTCTGGGATGCTTTAGCCTGTAAGCGATCTTATAGATTCCAATCCATTTTGTTCTCCTTTCCTTTATAGCCTTGTTGTAATGTTGTCTTTTCCATCAGGTGTGAGGTTGAATTCACCAACAACACTCGATGGCCGTTGAATTGTTTGATCGAGTTCTCCATAGCAGATTCAATCTCAGGTTTCTTTCAAAGGATGTGTAGGTACTACTATTAGTTGAGCCAAGTGAGTTCAGAAATTATCAGGAATTTTCAGTACTTTAAATTATTTTTGGACAAGTTCAATCTATCAATTGAACTGTCTCTAGTAGTTCGTGATTTTTGGTTGTTCTCCATTGAATTACGCTATATAATGCCAGAACCAAGCACTCCGGATCATTGGCAAAAGATAAGCCTTTCATCATAGAAAATAAGTTTGTATTATCAACTATGAAGATACACAAAAAATCAAAACGTGAAACAGAATGGAACCATTTGTGGATTCTTGAAGGTGACTTAAACCTCACAGTATGTAAAGAGATAATAATTTTGGGCAATTTAAAGCGAGTAATTTTCTTAGAACAGAACTAGGAATCATGTATAAGAAGCATAGATAAGTCTAAATGAACCACAGAGAGAGAATTTGCATTCGGGTTTTCTCCAGCTCTCGAACTGATAAGGGAGCAAAAGGAAAGTAGCTTATACATAGCAAGGAAGGTTGGCAAAAAGCCAACACAGAACAAAAGAGTGGGAATTTTGGCTCCTTTATAGTTTTCAGTGGTGGTCCCTTAGACTTCCAAATTTGTCTATCATGCAGGAACCCCTCATTTATGGATCAGCTCATCGATTTCCTCATCAAGGCTACACAATGGTCAATGCGAGAGTGCACTGCAAAGGCACTGGCCTCGCAGAGCTACCTTTTTTGCTTCTTTTCGGAGAAAAAAGAAGCCGCCGGAGGCACACATTTCACCGCCACACACCGCCACACTAATCGGCCCGATGATGGGAGAGCGCCTCTCGAGATAATGGTGGCCCCGTTCCCGTTCAGATACACCTCTAGAGACAACGTCATGCTAGTGGCTACTCCGAGCGGATTTGCGGATGCGCCAGTATCCAAACGACTAGTCGTATATACGGCAGTATTCCCTATAGTTATCGGGTTGCTGGAGGTCCAGTATTTATTTGATGTGTCTTTTACACCGCATCTGGCGATATGGCGTAAGTTTGTATAGCTTTTGTACATGATCCAATGCTAAACAAACCACTCTTTCTAGATCAATGGTGGAGAGTCCCTCTCAACCAGTTAACGTATGTGGACCAGGTCCACGTTCTATTTGGTCTAATGTTACTTTACAATCTTCGGGTCATTGAACGGTTCATTGGATCTCGAAAGTTTCTAGTAAGTTGCACGAAACAGGTCGATGATTGGAAATGACTCCAGACTAACCGACATAATAACTGCAGTCCTATATTTTCCTGATATATTGTGGAACGATATGTTTGGAACCCATTTTATTAGCATTGTTTTCTGCTCTTCCTATTTTGAACAGAATTGACACCATCCCCGCTGGTCAGACCTCAGTTATCTTTGCATTGTTGGTGCTATACTACCATCTGGTTCCAGTGATGTACAAGTGTCAGATACTTCCGGGATCCTCTAATGAGCTTCAGATCGAGTTTTCTGATAAGATGCTGGTGTATGCAATTGCTGCCCAGTTATGCTTCTGCTACCCACCAGGTAGTACGCTCTCTGCATTCATTGGTTGGTTCTTGGGCGAACTCATCCACAGTGAAATCATTCCTGGAAAGAACTGGAGGATGCCATTCTACGATATCTTGGGTCTGGATTCGGCATCTCAGCCACCGTCCCACGCAGGCGACCAAGAAAACGGTCAAGATGAATCTCGCCCGCTTGCAAACCAAGTACTGGATACACTTAGGGCCTAGTAAATTAGTTTTTTGTTGAATTCAATTGGATGCCAAGTTTGGATACGTAGTTTCAGCTCATCAAAACCGATAAGAACGCCGGATTCAATTGGGAAGTGTAGAGAAATGTTAATGTACTATCAAAAGATATCATTACATTGAATATGCCGGATTTAACTGTGAATTGTTTGTGGAATACCGTTTTCCAACGTATCCAGAACTCGACTCAACCGATAATAAAAGTACCATGCCAAATTATCGCTGATATCGTTTGAGTAGTCGTCCAACTGAACAGTCGCTTTAACACCGTTCCACATAGGACTCCATACCATCTCTGCCTGGAGAGAATCAAGCGAGGCGGTTGATTTACATGTAAATAAACCTCCGTCGACGGGTGATCTATATTCAAAATAAGAAGATTTAGTTCTAACTAGCTATATAGATTGATTGATAAATTCAATCCTAAAGTCCAAAAAAAGGACATGCCGTTTTTTATCTTACACTCAGTCGTTGCAGGCCGACAAGGTACATGGGGAAATTTTGACTCATTGCTCAATTCAAGCTCTGCTGCCACTTACAATTTATAAATTCAATTTCCTACGTTGAGCTACTTAATATTCGGCACTTTTATCTTTCAAACACTACACAAACTGACAGATATCACTTTTAACAGCATATCTCCGAGATTTTCGGTGAGGCGTCAATTTTTACCCCTTGTTACCCACCATACAATTCATATATGTGGCAGAAGCAAGTCTAAAAACCTATGTGTGTGTAAGTATAAGTGTGTGTGCCAGCTAGATCAAGCAGTTGAAACAAATACAAGCTCTGATTTTAAGACAAGGCAATTTCAAAGCATTACTAATCCAGTAAATATTGTTAGAAAGCAATTTTAGGCAACATTCGGTATTCCGATCGGACCCAATGCCGAACTGCCCGAGGACGCCTAAAGACGCCCAAAGAAACCGGAAGCTGATTAATCCCAACATCCGATAAATCAGCCAAGGTTGTGTAGGGTTACACTATAAAATCCGGGGGATTTACCAGCAACTCTGAAAAATTTTATTACCACAACAACACCAATCATGGAACAAAAAGTACTAGCAGTTATGGGAGCCACCGGCCAACAAGGTGGCTCTGTCATTGATTTTGTTTTGAACGATGCCGAATTGAGCAAAGCAATCAAAATTCGAGCTTTAACAAGGGACCCAACAAAGCCAGATGCCCAAGCATTGAAGGAAAGGGGTGCTGAAGTTGTAAAAGCAGATATTTCAGATGCTGGTTCTTTGAAGGCAGCTTTCGATGGAGCACACTTCGTTTTTGCCATGACAGCTATGGCAATTGGAAAGCCAACCGAATTTGACTGGGGCAAGGTGATTGCCGATTCAGCAGTTGCAGCTGGGGTTCACCACATTATTTTCAGCACATTGCCTAGTGCTGTGAAGATTTCAGGTGGAAAGCATCATGTGCCGCATTTTGATGATAAGGCAGCCACTGAAGAATACATCAGAGGTCTCCCTATTAAGAGTAGTTTTTATTGTCCCGGGTTCTTTTTGCAGAACTATCTTACTTTAATGGCTCCTCAAGCCCTAGAGGACGGCTCATTTGAAATCCAAACTACCCTCAAGCCAGACACTAAGTTCCCAGTCATCGATGTTCAAGCAGACACTGGTAATTTCATCGGTACAATTTTGGCCAACCCTGATCAATTTTACGGAAAGAAGCTTCTTGCTGCATCTGGCTACTTGTCCATGACAGAAGCAGCAAATCATATGTCGAGCCAAAGTGGGAAAACTGTCAAATACCGACAAGTACCAAAGGAGGGCTATCTTTCTTTCCTTCCAACTGAGCTCCGCGAGGATATCACCTCTATGCTTGAATATTTCGACGATTTTGGCTACAATGGTCCAGAAACGGCAAAAATGGTTGACGAAGATTATAATCTGAAGAAGACACGCACTACTATTGACCAATTCTTGAAGAATCACCCAATTCCTTCAAATTGATATGTAATCCTAATTTGAGCTGAATAAATTATTGTATTTATGATGGATCTGGCGCCTGTCCAGCCCTGCTATGACTTTTGATGGCAATTATATCCCTTCCCAATTCATCACATTCATAATCTATAGAATATCGATCAGAACGGCATGTGTTTTTCCTCTTTTGGGGGACTGAATGATCTCAGTAATGAAGTTCAAACATCTTAGGTACATGGTTGCATCTAAAAATGAACACTATATTTACAGTATATGGAATGGGAAATGCTCACGTGAGACATATCAGGACCAGGGGTTTTATACGTGATAGCCTCAGGGACTGCCTCCAGTTATTGTGTGCAGGAACTAGTTCGTATAATTAATTGATGATCATGGAAGAAAAAACCTTAACAAATCGAAATAAACCTCTCATCAAGAGGAGTCTAGCACAAGTTACATTCCCGTTGAAGAGATGCTCCCCCATATCAAAAATCTGTGGTAGGTATTTCAACAATATTTCTACTAGAAGCTCTTTCAAAAAAAAAAAAAAATAAAAATAAAAAGAAAGAAAACATATAAAGCCGTGACATTTTCATTATTATACTACCTGTCATATAGGGATCGTCTGTCGTAATGCTCAAAAAAACAAAAAAAAAACAAAAAAAAAGGAGAGCAGTTCCGCCATTAGTGACGAATAAATATTATAACAAGTGTATCCCTTATAGATTCTATACCACACCCCTCAGATGGCAATTGAAGAGCAGTTCGTATATCCAAGGCAACGTATATCAAACTCGTTTTGAAGGTAAAATCACATCCTTTTTTTTTTTTTTTTTTTTTTTTTTTTTTTTTTTTTTTTTTTTTTTTTTTTTTTTTTCACATCTTTTAATGTGAGCTGGATTCCAAATTATAGAAGAGAAGTAGATCCGGAAAAGCAAGCTCCGCCTATACTTCATCTACTGAGTTGTGAATTAGGAAATGCGCGATGACGATCACCGTTTAACGTGTCGATCACCGATGCAAGCGTCAAGAGTGTGTCAGGTTTGCGGCACTGGACCCCTGGGCCAAATCATTTTGTTCTCTCCAGAAGTTAGAAGAACTAAGAAAGGAAGTTATTAAAGGAAAGGCTATTTATATATATTAGGTTGTCCCTATATATCAACGGCAATTTCACTATCGTTGGTTTAAAAATAGACCCACATATTTTACTGGGCTGCGGGACCTTGCTCAGTCCAGAAAAGGAACATAATTCCGCATGCACTAAAATAAGCCTTCAGCAGAGTCAGCTGATTGGCGTTTGTCCCTTGTCTCAAACCTTGTAAGATGATTTAATAGAACCAAATCAACCCATATATTAGCAAAAATGTCATTTCCATTCCTCAGTGGTTACAGGTCAAAGTCCGAAGTTGTAGAATTTATCAATGGACTTCTAGATGAAAAAGAGCAGATACACAAGCTGATTGAGGAGTTATCTAAGAATGAAGGTAAGTATCTGAGTGTCCGAATGGTTCAAGCTAACGACCCTTCAGACCAGAAAAGCAGACAACAAATCATGGTATTAACTTCAGAAATCGCAGTCGTAGATGCAAACTTGGGAAGATTGGAAAGACTTGCAGAGGAGTTCGAGCAATATGAAAGTGGGATCAAAAGTAAGATGAGAAAAGGACGCTGACCAATTTTTCCAAAAAAAGAACAACTGAGGAAATGTCACTAATGAATTCACTAAATTGAATATAAATCCCCCCTTTTTTTCTGTGTATTTCTATATATCTTTTTCCCCCAATTTTCTTTCTCCTGATAAAACTGCAAGAATGCCTGACGAAGCTGGTCCCTCTAATTATTACGAGATAGAAGAAGCTTTGCGTAGGACGGTCGAGGAGGCAGAAAAACCAATCACACTGCTTGAATCACCACCAACTGCTCCAAATTCTAATCCTACCCAGGAAGAGGAAGTTGGTTTATTGACAAAATTAAGGACGGTACAAATCAGACTATCCAAAGTTAAAAAGCAATACTACTCCACAAAAGGAAAATACCTTGAATGTACAAACAAGATCAAAACCAGATGTAAAAGGAAAAAGAAAGCCGTCGAAAGTTTTCTCGACAAATGGTTTGTGGATGTATTTGGTGAACCAACAATTAACGTAAACTATCAGCCTCCTGATCCAAAACCCCCACCTCTTGATGACCCAGAATTACTACCCCCTGGCATGAATCCTCTACACGTTATGAATAATAGGGCTAACGACAATATATTCATTCAGAGTGGAGTCAATATGGACTTATTAAATATAATCTGGGGTTATCCATTTTTGGGTCCAGACTGGAGAATGACCCAAGTCCCCAGCTACGTTATTAACGATAAACAATGGGACACGGTGGTACGCACACCAGAAAGCGTCTCTGGCCCGCGAGTTATTCAAATAGGTTAGCTGGGACTCGAAGTAGGTGGAAAGTAGTTTTATTTATTTGAACATGTAGTATGGTATGAATTAAAATTGAACAAACTTGTTTCTGGGACGAGAATGCGCACATAACACAACAACAATGAAGCATATGACGACTCTATATAACTATAGCAATACGAATAGAATTGCTAGCTCTTCACGTTTATCTAAAGCAAGCGGTTCGTCATAAAAATTTCCAGACACAGCTCAGAGTTCAGAAGCTGTCAGGGCCACTATATTTCGACTGCATTTGTTTCAGACTTACATGAACGTTTACTATCCTTGCTTCAGAGAATATCAGTCAAGAAATATTCAAAATTTGAATTTATTCCGAGTTTTCTAGTCAAACGAAGTTCACCGTCTCACACCCAACTGGATTAAACGTAAACTCCCCGCCACCACAGCCACCACAGCCATGACTACTGTCCCACAGATTCAGAACAACTCAGGGGCAGCAAACCAGCCAAGCGCGATTGGTGCGCTGTTTCTCCTAGGCTAATTTTTTCAGTGCAGCCTGTCCCTGATATATATCTCTTCGGACTCCAGTTAGGTCAAGTTTTAGTATACAGATATTCCAAAGCTTTATTTCTTTTACTATCACCACCTTAGGACTTGCTACCTACCTAGGCAACAATCTCATACGTGATAGCGCTGCTGAAAAATCTAGAAAAAAGCGAAAGCCAACAGCTTAAATACTGCGCCAAATAGTGAAATTGATCTCTCCGGACGGTATTTTGACTCCCTTTGACACCAACTACGAATTGAAGCAAGGCCGAGATCCAACAATGACTGGTCAAGACCAAAATACTGCTGATCAAAATGCAATTTTCCCTGATCAGAACACGGAGGAGCTGCATCTCCCGCCAGAAGTTACATTACCTATATTTCCTGGAATCGTCGACGACGACCATCCAAGACGTGCAAGGTATTGGTTTGAAAAACTTTGAAAAGCTAGCCCTGGCCAGAGGATTCAGGGATCCTGAATCGTATCTAGCCTATTTCAGAATCCACTTGGATAATCAAGCTAGAGATTGGTATAGCTCCATCAGCGAAGAAGTTCAAAAAGATCCCACTGCTTTACGGAAACTCTTTATCGAGGAGTTCACGCCAGTTGATAGGACATTAGTATTAACCAACAATTTATTTGAGCTCTGCCAACGGAACTTGGCAGTAGCACGATACTATTACAAATTTAACCTGTATCTCGAAAACTTGCAAGATGACGTCGTCCTAAGCCACAAAGCCCAAAGAGTACGTTTCGTTGCCGGCCTTAACCCAGAGATCCAAGAGGCGATAGCTCCCGTAGTCGAAGGCAGCAATAGTTTGCGAGAGTTATGCGATTCCGCCACAGCTGTCGAGAGAAACTTCAAAAAGTGTAAAACCGTCCGATCACAGAGAATCCACTGTTGCCACATCTGCCAATTCCCAGGCTGATGTCAACCAGCCAAACGGCAACCCAGACTTTTTCGACCGCAACGAAACCACGCCAACATCAACGGCAGTTCGAAAACTGTTACCCTCGAATAACTAGGCACTGACGGCGATGTCGTCATGAACATGACCTATGCAGAGCGCCAAGAGAAACTGAACAGTAGGAGCTGTTTCAAATGCGGGAAAACCGGACATTTTATTGTGCAATAGAAGTAAGTATGGTTTTTATAATAAAACAAATAGAAATAAAAGAAAGTAAGAATGATCGGAAAACGGAGAAAAAAGAACCGAAACAAACGGATTGAAAAGGAGCCGATATAGAAGTCGGATTAAATGGAACCGATATAGAGTCGGATAGAGTCGGATTAATTCAAAGATGGATAAAATGGAATTCGGTGGATAAAAGTCCGACTGCCGAGGTGCGGCTTTAGTCAAGTGGCTTATGACATATGTGGCTCGTAATTGTGGCAATGTAGTAAATCAGGCTTGATCTGTCGCAAATTTCAAGTACGGTCATACCTACAAGGCAACACTTTCTCTCGTTCGATCGGATATAGTTAAGCTTGTAAGGGTCACATTCAGTAGCGCAATCGGAGACGGTGCGCGAACGGGTGATACTGTACTTAAATGTGTTCATGAACATGCACTTATTCAAGGTGTTTGATTCTGAATTCACCCTTTTAATTTTTGCACTTGATGCATGATCTGAGACATTCTGCAGATCTATGCATATATATGTGTGCGGCGTAACTTAATCTTATACAATAATATGCAATATTATATATATATACTGCTTTCATGGAGTTGTCATAAGTTGGCAATAGGTTCATTTCTTGAACATTTAGAACCCTAGGTGAAATCGCACGTTCAAAATAAAGAGGCAGTGTAACAATTGTCGTTAATGAATTTTTAATTTCCTATATCAAGATCAAGACCCATATATTAGCTAAATAGCCTTCTTAATTAAACGCATAATCTCAAGAACTTTCTCGTCTTCAGATCTCAGCCCAACAAGCTGGAGACCGACTGGAGCATCAGAAAACTTTTCTGGAGAATAGAGCTCGTGATTGAACCTGTCTAAGTCATTCTTTGGTGAATAATCCTTGTTCGGCTTATCAAGTTGGGGATCAACAGTGGTGACGGGGAAAGTTATGGAAGGGTAATCGAGCAAGTTCCATTGAGAAGTATAGCCCCAATACCTTGAGTTATCATGCTCAGCGGCAGCACCTGGGCCTGCTGGTGTAAGTAATGCGTCAATATTATGACTGTTCCAGTGCTTTATATATTCCATCTTGTAAGTTGCCTTCTTATGGTTCCACTCCCATAACCCTTTGATTCCCAGATCATTGACTCTATGGTTTTCCGTGATCAACCATTTGGTGAGAGGAAGTATAGGTTCTCCAGTTTCAGCAAAATGATCTAACAGTTCCTCTCCTCCATCTTCGAAATACAATGAGGAAATAATATCCCAGCAATGATCATGTTTATACGGTTTGAATGGAACGAGCTCTATTTCAATCCCGTCGATGGATTCAACTTGTGAAAGCTTATTTCGAACTTCTTCAATAGCCCTTAGCACCGGAGGATGAGGTGTTACGATTTCATCTGATGCCATGACGCCAATTCTCAACTTTGTAACGTTCTTCAATGGTTCATTATCCCATTTAATTCCATTGACATGTGTATCCTTCTTCCATGGCTCTGACTCTATGATACATTTTGTCATGGCGATCGCACTCTCAAGTGTACGAGCCATTGGGCCAATGGAGGCAGGAATGGCCTCAGCACCATACATGAAGTGGTGCAATCCACCCATTGGAGTACGGCCACATGTTGGACGGAACCCATATTGACCTTGGGCAGATGCTGGCCATCTAATGGATCCACCAATATCAGTGCCGACACCCAAACTAGAGCAGTGGATACCCAAAGCTGCCCCCTCACCAGCGGAAGATCCTCCCGATGTCAAATTAACATTGAACGGATTCAAGGTACGACCATGAACATTCGAGTCTCCCTCAATATGCATTAATGCTTGAGGTTGCGTAGTTCGGATATAGAAGTTGGCACCATTATCTCTTAAAATCTCAACGATATGGGCGTCTTCTTCAGACACAAAGTTGACAAATTTTGTCAAACTGTAGTTACAGTATCGTCCTTTAAGCCCTATCATCTCTTTTAAACTGATGGGGAGGCCATGAAATGGGCCAATTGGTGTACCATGTTTCTCTAAGTGCTCGTCCAATTGCCTTGCACGTTCATACGCTTCTTTTGGCATGAATTCGCTTATACAATTAATTAGTCGTTGTGCAATGATGGATGATCGTAGATATGCACCAGCAACTTGAACGGCAGTGTATCTTTTTTCCTGAGTGATCTGCTTGACCAGCTCCATGGGGTCGGTCTCTACAATTTCATAATCCAGAGGATCAAGCATAATCTTTGGGATAGTGGTGACATTGGTTGAGGGTTCTTTAGGCAATTCACCCCAATGGTTACTACCCTTGAGTGGTGGGAAATACTTATCAACTAATTCCGCACTTTCATCTCTTCTCTGGTTGGCAATTTCAGCCAGCTTTTTCCATTCAGTTTTAGGAACCATCCTGCGTGTTTTGATAATTCTGTTTATATATACTCTGGATGTTAATCTTTGGATGCAGTTAGTATATATACATTTCAAGGCTCATCTTTCCCCTCATCTGCGGACATACCGCCACGGCATATTTCCGCGGTAAAAATCCTATTCCGTGAGACAACGGTACCAAAAAGTGCATTAGTACTCAAAACAACCAGCAATTGTTAATTGATTGAATGAAAAGTATCTCAGAATGTGGAATAGGGACAGCTTGAATCATTTTGTTTGCCCATTCGGTCAGGTTATCAATCCTCTTCCAACTGTTTGCGGATATGCGGCTGACAAAATACCCGCCCGATGGCTTTTTTGAGCCATTTCCGAATGTCCGTTTCCAGAGGTTCTTCAAGAAGGAGAGTCTAATACGTGACCTTCTATTCTTTCTGAGTTTCATCCCGAAAAGATTTCTTTCTTATTCAAAGGTAAGGTTTTACAACTGCGGAACCAAATAATGGGGTGTTAGTATATGGCAAACATATATGGATTCCGTTGACTAGCCTGAGATGCACATATTTTTAAGGCCTTAAAGCTACCAAATGACTTTCGTCCAATGTATCACCTTTCATTAACGAACTCTTGAGCTGCAGAAAGAGATCACCATGAACGAGAATTGAGTCTCGTATCTCCTGAAGGATCGCTGTGATTCTATATAATAATGGGTACACGTACCTCTTATGACCATCTGATATATAAAAATCTCTTCAACTCATGAATGATTTGGTATGGTGCTGGCGGGGACCAAAGCTTTAGCATAATCAAGGCTGTAGAAACACTCTTGCTAATGACCAAGATTACAGAATAAATGGTTAAAGTAGATTATAAAACAGGTTATTTTATTGTATCAAAGCTCATTTGAGAAGCAGTGAATTAGATTGAGAATATCCGTTACAATCTGGGCACTTCTCTTGCAAATAATTCTCTCGGCGTTCCGCGATAATCCAAATTTATTTCCTCATAGTGACCAGAAGTGCCATCAGAAGCTAAGATCCTTTACCATAAATTACTCTCTTTATTCTCTTATATATATAAGAAATCCCTTACGAAGAGAAACTGTTTCTTTCTAAATAAAAATTGAATAAAACAGATTGGCAAATTATTCTGCAAAGTCTGGAAAGTTCCCCACCACACAACTTTAGAATCATCAACCAACCTCGGCATTTAGACTACTTCACCCCACAAAGCTCTGGATACTCTGTACGCATATTCGTTTGATCTTTAAGATGTCAGCAGTAGATATCACCGCATCGCTAGATATCTTGGTGAGGGATTTGAGGAGTCCCAAAGGGAGTCCGAGAAGTGAAAATGTACTACAACGAGCAATATTCTTTCTCCCTACGGTCAGAAATGAACTTAATATCCCAGTATTAGTAACTGAATTGGTTCATAGCGCAACTGTTCTTCCCTCCCCCCCATTGGATCTCAAGGCTGTATTCTATTTGATTGAAGGCATCAAATCAGCCGCCAACAGAAAGATAAGCATCACCGACCCAACTATTTTACCTCGAGAATGGGCGGAGCAAATACTGAAATCATGCCTTATGATAAACCAGGAAAGATGGAGAGTAGTTCCTGTATTAGCAGGTTTGTTATTATCAAAAAGCGATCTTGGGAAATTCGCATTGGATCGAAAACAAAGAAAGGTTGCCCAGGATATGTTTGCTGAAATTTTCAACCAATATATTAACAATGAACACATTTATCCTATGTTGATACTTTCTTTGGCAAAAGTACAAAACGTATTGGACAGTTCACATATTTCAAGGTTACCTCATGAAAATATACTTTTGAAGGCATTGACAATGGTTTATCAAAATCCAAACCTCGGACTATTATGTCGCGGAGGGTCCGTGTATGGTTTATTGACTGATGCACAAAACCACATGATATTTTCGCATCTCAGTGAGTTGTCGCATCTCATAAAGGGTTCAGTTGAACATTCGTCCAGCCCAATGGTGCTGGACGAGGCCCTGAATTTTATTATAGAGTTCATGTCGGTGGCCTCCAACCAATTTTCAACCATGCCATCCGTTGACGATAAAGTGTGGAACATGTACAAATTGCTTTTGTTCGGTTTATCTGTCCAACTACAAGGATATGCTACAATTCTTCTGACAAAACGGGGTTTCCCCAGCTCAGCTTATTTTGCTGCCAAAATTCTTCGAAATCTTGGACCAATATACTTCATAGTTATGCATTTGAGTGCATCAGGTTTCCCCGCTTATGATTTTGTGTATTATACTTGTGTGGATATCTTGTTCGACGATGCAGCTACGAAGGTTAGTACAATTGAGACCACGGCTAGATTGATTGCTGGTTCCTGTAATGTTGGTGCGGTTTCCACAAGCTTTGTAGACAGAGGAAAGATTGTCTATATGCTCGATTTTCTGGAACATACTGTAGGCGCATGCAGCCCTCAATTTATCGCTGATATGATCTTGCCAATTACGAGAGAATTTTTAGTTCCAAACCCCAACTTGGATTATGAATATATCCAACCAGTTTTGGAGTCTGCACATTCTGTTTTGCTGGCATATCTTACCAAAGTTTCACAGACCCCAACCTTGGATAATAATGCTATTCTTGAACGGTTGATCCCAGATTATATGTCTATAGCGCTGTCTCTCTTCCCTGGGGTTCTTTCATTTCAACAATTGAATTTGGCATTGATGACCATTATGAATGTTGTGTCATCTCCAGCTTACTCTGCATATGATCCAGCTATGGTGGATTCTGTTTTAGACAGTCTCTACATGAAAACTAATCAAACGCCATCTGGAATAGAATTACCCAAAAAGGATAACGAACAAGCAACCTCGCCTCCTCCATCAACTCGTGCCGCAGTGGGAAGCTTGTTGATACACGCGATACCATTCATAGATGTTCCAGAAAAGTTTGAATGGTGGTTAGATAGTGCATTAAGGTTGATCAAAACTTCGGGACCAGAAGCGGGCTATTTAGATTCAGAGCTATGGAAGATGATTTCTGGTGAATTGAGTCTTTCAATGGCAGATAATGGCATTCGATGGTGGTATAAATCTAAATTATAACCGTAATAAATATACTGGAATATATGCATCTCGTTCTTTTGCAACATTGACAGTCATATGTTGTAGAGAGATTCTGCAACCAGATTCTAATCATCTACAGCAATTGACCGACGCCTTCTAAGTTCATGACTACTTTCATTTTCAAAAGGTCTGAAAGAGCCCGGGATCCCATTTGCTGCCGATTGTGATGGAGATCTATGGATACCGGCATTCTGAGCCGGTGATCTCAAATCATTTGCACTTAGGTGAATACCACTGGAGACCATTGGCTGCTGTTGCTGTTGTTGCTGTTGCTGTTGTGGTTGTTGTTGTTGTGGTTGTTGTTGTTGTTGTTGTTGTTGTTGTTGTTGTTGTTGTTGCTGCTGTTGTTGTTGTTGTTGCTGCTGCTGCTGCTGAGCATGCTCTTTTGTAAACTTGCTTCTGGGCCAGAAGCTGGGCAATGGGATCTGCTGATATCTTGGGGCAACACATCTATCTGTAAACCATTTCCTCAAGCGTGATTCAATCACTTGACCAATCTTTGGAACATCTTGCAACTTTGATCGAGCACCAACTAAAGATTTGACCGAGAATTCTAACCTGTAATCAGGAGCAAAAGAGAATGTCAAGTATGTCTTTCCACCTTCATCAGGGGAAGAATCGTTCTTAAGCTTCCGTAACGAAACAGTCAATCTCCCTGAAAATCTCACAATTGATACCGACAGGGAAATTGGCAAAAATGCAAAGAGTGATCTAGGGAAGTTCAATAACAACCGAGTGTCAATACCCAATGTAATTGTGTCCGTCAAATCAACATCCATTTGAGCTTCCAAACCGCCTGTTTCCTCCTCCAACTCATTTTGAAAGATCTTACAATTGCTAAATATAGGATAATCGTCCCCAATATTTAACTCCGTGACGTTAATTCTGTCAACAAAGTCCGGTGTCTTATCCCCATTCAATATGTTAGTTAAGCTCTTCAGAATATTATCATTGATTTTAGCATCTTCGCGAAATTGAGAAATAACTTGTGCTAGCAGAACCGTGAACCAATCAAGTGATTCTGCTGCATGAGTATCAACATTGTAATATGTCTTTTCCAAAATGGTATTAACATTGGCCGAGGCACTGGGCAGCACTTTAGTGGCCCTCTTATCCTTTCGTTGAATTGTAGATGCTGGATGAGGGTCTGCAAAGATAAAAAACCTGATAAACAGCCCTAATACTACTAATACACTTAATTGGCCAGCCAAAAGTCCATATGTGAAAGAGGAAATCGACCCTGATATGGCCGGGGGATTATTATACACCACGAATTGCGTGGGAACAGGGCTAGAAGGTATCCCACTGATCTGCTCTGCTGTTATTAGTGTTCCAGTCATATAACTTGAAAAAGGTCCCCAGAGGGAAAACTTCAATAAGAACGCCCCGATCCGGTCAAAACCACTCTCCAGTTCACTGCTAAAAGTTATGCGGTGGACAACCATGAGATAAGGAAGACCGACATTGATGAAGAAAGATCAAGAACTGATTGAAATACTGACTCTATACTAGTCATGGAAATCTTTGGAATGGATTGGAAATAGTTGAGAGTTATATTAAGGACTAGTGTTTAAATCTCAAGTTGTCTCCAAGGGGTAACTGGCAACTTTGACTATGCTTTTAACTACATTATCGCGTTCTGTTTATCACATCTGGCATGATATATATGTTTCTTCGTTATGTCAGTTTGAATATGTCCTCTTATTCTGTGGGCCTTAGCCATTGTTTAAATATCTCAATTGCACTGTACTTTGCAGTGTTGAGAGAGTTTTGCTAAGGTGACGAAATCATTAAGCAATCAGTATCCAATTTGGCAGGCTACATATATGGCGTCAGAATCATAAATAAGCAAGACTCGATGGTTACTGGAAAGAGTCCTTTTGCAAGGTTATTCCAACCAACAGTGCAGGTGTGGTTAGTATTTATTATGGTGTTGCTATCATTTACTTCTGCGGCTTTTTTTTTTTTTTTTTTTTTTTTTTTTTTTTTTAAA
>PPJG02000007.1:168127-202073 GCA_003705695.2 Blastobotrys serpentis | reverse complement strand
CGAAGAATATGCTCGAAGATTTCAACACAACAAGGAGCGAGAAGAATTAGATAGATTGAAAGAAAAATATAAGGATGTTGATTTGGACGAGAGCTCAACTTCAGAGGAAGAGGATGAATATGGTGAATTGATCACTGCCGATATTGATCAAGGAATCAGTAAGGTTCTTGAAACAATCCGTAAGAATCCCAGTGAATTGCTGAAATCCGATAAAAAGTTTTTCAACGATGTCGAAGAAGCTGCTGCTCCGACCAGTAAACCAAAGGAATCTAAGCCAATGCATTTGAAGGATTATCACCGTTTGAACTATTTGAATGGTGGTGAGGAGGCAGAGGATGATGACGAAGAAAAGCCGTATGCCATTCAACAGGCAATGGATAAGGAGGCACTCATTAAAGAAATCCACGGGGAAGACTCTGATGGAGAAGAAGATTTTTTGACCAAAAGAGAAGTCCAGACTGAGGTTGAACCCATCGAGCTTGACAAGAGCGATGAAAAGGGATTCTTGGAACAGTTCATCAATGGGAAGGGTTGGCTTCCAAAGTCAATCGATAAGAAAACAGGTAAAGAGATTCACCCTACATATAATGAGATTGTAGATGAGGACGACGAAGAATTTGATGACATTGCGGATAAATTCGAATCTGCGTATAACTTCAGATATGAGGACCCAAATGCTGCGGAAATTGTCAGTTATGCTAGAGACCAAAATACCATTCGTCGTAAGGAGGAATCCTCTAGAAGGAAACAAAGGGAAAGAAAGAAGGAGCAGAAACTCAAGGAGGAAAATAAGTATAAAGAAGAAGTCAACAAATTGAAGAAGGCAAAGACCAAAGAAGTGCTTTCTAAATTTGAGCAACTTAAGGAAGTCCTTGGGGATGATGCTGCCAGCGCGATGTTTACTGAACAGGACTTAGAGGGTGATTTCGAAGGCAGCGAGTGGGATAAGAGAATGCAAGAAGTTTTCAACAATGAATTCTATAGTAGAGACGACTCCAAGCCGGAGTGGGATGATGACATTGAAGTTCCTGGCGAAGAAAATGAGGAGGAGGGAGATGACGAAGTCGATGAAGACGATGCTGAAGAACCTCAACCAAAAAAATCCAAAACGAAGCAGAAGAAAGAGGAAAAACAGAAGCAGAAAGAGGAAAAGAAGAAATTGTTAGAAAAAGCAGAAAAGATCGTTGAAGAGAATATGGATGCTGCGTTGAAGGATGCAAATATACAAACCCCATCTACATCTGGACCAACATTCCGATATAGAGAGGTGTCCCCAGAATCGTTCGGCCTTACTGCTAGAGACATTTTGATGGCTTCTGACAAAGATTTGAATGAATTCGTCGGACTTAAGAAACTGGCTTCCTACCGAGAATCCGATAAGAAGCAAAAGGATAAAAGGAAGTACAGCAAGAAGAGACGTCTTAATGAATGGAGAAAATCTGTTTTCGACGATGCAGATGGTCCAAAGGAAGAACAAGTTGACTCGTTGTTAAATAATTCCAAACCTTCCAAGAAGAGAAAGCATAAATAATATGTATAATAAATTATTTGATAGAAATTACAAAACGGGGTTCGCCCAGCCATAGTAATGTCGAATAGCTACTATCTTTTTCCGAATTGCCATTTCACCTACATTAAACCGATGGAGGTCTGTTCACACCGTTTAAAAGCTATCTCCGATGAAAGCCTTGTTTTATCGGAGCTTTTTGTTGCCGAGTGAGCGGCTGAACTTTCGGTTACATGCATATGTACATATATATATACATATATATAACTTCGCTTGACATCGAATTTTTGGTGGCAACAACATGGCACCACCTAAGGCCTTTTCTGAACTACCAACCTATGATGAATTAAGTGATAAGAGACGCTTCTGGGTGTGGGGTCCCTCTGGATCTCATGAAGAGGGACTTGGGATGCTCAACCTTCTAACTCCGGAGCATGTTGCGAAATCCGCAGCCAAAGAGATCAAGTCTGGGGACAGAGTTGGCCTGGGATGGGAATTCCATAAAGTAGAGCATCCATATTTTAATCGTATTCGATACAACATGAAAATTGTATCTAATGGGTAGGTGCTATGAAATGTTGATACAAACGAACTTGTAATTGCTGATTCTGAACAGTCCGTCCTCCTTTGACGATGAATATCATTTCAATCCACAGCAATCATCCCAATGGGATGGATTTCGACATCATTCTCAGCCAGATGCTCAAAATGGCCAGGTTTGGTATGGCGGGACGAGTCAAGATGAAATTGCCAACGGGAAATCAGATAGAATTGGAATCCACCATTGGGCGCAATCAGGCATTGCAGGAAGAGGGGTGTTGATAGACTATGCCTCGTGGGCAAAAGCGAAAGGGAAGAAGTATTCATCCATGGCTCATTACGGAATCACTGTCGAGGAACTTGATGAGGTATGCGAATACTACAATGTGAAGATTGAGCCTGGAGATATTTTGTTTATCAGGATCGGCTTCATTGAAGAATGGAACACCCTCACCGAGCAGCAGATGATCGATTATCGTAATGGTTCCGTTGCTTACCATACAGGAGTTGAGGCTACTGAAGAGATGGTGAAGTGGCTGTGGAATAACCACTTTAGTGCTGTGGCAAGCGATGCAGTGAGCTTTGAGGTGTACCCTGCAAAGGATCCAAACTATTCGCTCCATCATTTTCTCCTTGCTGGATGGGGCGTACCCATTGGGGAAATGTTTGACCTTGATGGCCTTTCAGAACTTTGTAAGAAACACAATCGTTATTCATTTTTTGTGACTAGTATGCCATTCAATGCAGTAGGAGGCGTGTCATCCGCCCCAAATGCTATGGCGATTTTTTAAATAACATTATAACGAAATAGTATTGAAAACTACAATTGCCCATTGCAGGAGAAAGAACAAACAAAAAAACAAACGACTTCTTAAAATATCAACATTATACTCTAATTATCTATTTGTTCAATTTCTGCTTCATCAACTTTGGCGTTTTGATGATGACGCTCGTAATCGTCAGCCTTGATACGATCCAAAACATATTCACGAGCCCTCCACGCCGGTTCGCCGCATTCAAAAAGTTCGTCAATGTAATCCAATGGGACCGCCTTGGTCTCGGGATAAAAGAAATAAATAACAAATGGGAATATGGTCATGCAGCTTCCAAAGAGCATAAAGGTGCCATATTTCATGGAGTCTAGCATTTGGCCAGTGAATCGGCCAAAAATAAATGCCCAGAACCAATTGGAACATCCGTTTAAAGATTGGGCAAACTGACGTAAACTTTCATCAAAGATCTCTGCTCCATAGACCCAAACAGTACCATTCCAAGAAGAGCCATAAGAGAACGTCCAGATGTAAAACATTGCAAGCGCAGCCTTACCCCTAGAATCCATGGTTGCGTTATCTCCTACTACTTTTAAATAGGCTCCAATGTACCACATACAAATGGCACAAGGTACGGAACCGATGAAAAAGGCGAATCTTCGGCCAACGGTGTCAATAATGACAAACAGCCAAAAAACGGCAGCCAGAGCTTTGATAATACCAAAGACGCCCGTGGTCAAGAGCCCGGTGTTGGAACCGGTGACACCCAAGGATTTAAACACTCTGGGCGAATAATAAGTGACGGCATTGATTCCGGAACCATTCTGCATTGGGAACAGACCCGTGGACAAGATGACCCTATAAATTGATTTCTTAGAGGTGAAAATAGCTCGAATAGGATCCCAGAATCCAAGGCCAACGGAGCTTTCTTGCTCAACGAGGGCTGCCTTCATGTGATCAATTTCATATCGGATAAACTCGTCATCCTCCGGCAGCTTTCGAATGTAGCAGAGTGCTTTTATGGCCTTTGTTTCTTTATTCTTGGCCATAAGCCATCTTGGTGATTCGCAAATAAAGATGGCACCGATCATGAATAAACCAGATGGGATTAGTTGAATCGCGAACGGAATTAACCATTGGGCACGAGTAGGCGGTAAATTTTCAGACACGCCATAGTTGATCCAATACCCGATGATTCCACCAACTTGCCAGGATATTTCATAAAAACCCACAAGTCTGCCTCGAATACTTGGTGGTGCGATTTCAGAAACGTAGATTGGGGCCAATGCTGAGCAGCCACCAACGCCCACCCCGGTTAAAACTCTGCCTGCATAAATGGCACCTAGTCCCCGATCGGAGTTGGAGATTAGCGTTATGGCTGATCCAAATGTTAACAAAAAGGCTGATACCAATAGACCGATCTTTCTTCCAAGAAGCTGGCCTACAGGATATGCAAAAAGACAGCCAAAGAAGGCTCCGGCTTGGAAAATGGAAACGATGTTTGCGGAAATCAGAGTTTTTTCCGATTCTGACATATTTTCAAACCCAAACTCGTTGATGAACGACTCTAAAGTAATAGTTCCCCCAATAAACCCTGCATCATATCCAATAATGGTGGCAGCGAAGCACGCTGTCAGCGAGATCAGATAGACTCTGATATTGAAAATCTCACTAGGAGCGCCCTGGACATCCTGTTTCTTAATAACTCGAGATAAGCTCAACACCATGACATATGTTAGGGCTACAAATTATCCTATAACCCCTTTTAAAAAAAGATTTTCTGTCCCCACAATTCTTTGATCTACAAGTTAAATTATTATAACGTCCTTGGTTGGAATTGTGACTGAAACTTTTCTGGCCGAAAAGCGGGCCGTTTGCGGCAAAAAGGAACACTGACGGCCGGACGTGGATCTCCGTCCGGGCGGGGACTGTGGGGTAAGTAAACATGTTTTTTGACCGAAATCACCGGCTGAAAAAAAAAAAAAAAAAAAAAAAAAAAAAAGTAAAATTTAACCGTCTGTGAAATAAATTAAGCTTAGTGATGAAATATTAGTAGAAAAAAAGAGTTTCTCCTCGTTGTCGTTCCGTATAGATGTAGCTTTGATTGACAAACTTGTCGAACACACGACCCATTCCACCTTTGATTGATAAGATTTTGTTAATTGGCGTTTAAACTTGCAGTTGTTGGCCAAATATTGTTTGTTCCCTTGGGAGTGAGCCGTTCAAAATTTATCAAGTATATATATATATATGTGTGTGTATTAATATGACAAGCTGGAGACCACACACAGTTCCAGAAAGTCATTGGCCTTAGTTTCAAAATAGTGCATTTTTCAGCTCAAGAATCAAAGCACCTTTCTGATCTTAAATCAGGGGAATTGGTGTGTTTAAATAGACTACAGGTAAAACCGGTACCCGGTTATCGACGGAAGTTAATTTTTTTCTTTTTGAAAGAAAAAGCTGTAGATGAGAACTTCCACTGTTAGTTGGGGCGGGGAGAGCGGATGCGCTTCGTATCTGAATCTGTTGCATTCAATTTGACGTTAGGCAGTGAAAAATCTGCAGAAGCTTGTACGTACCCAAATTCCATTGATCGTACGCTGTGGCCGAGCATAGTACCGGAAACGAATTGACCAGAGCCCCTACCAATATCACATATATATTAAACATTAGACATTAGACATTAAACATTAATTATTAATTTTATTATCACAGGAGGAGGTCTGAAGATTCAAAATCTTCGTTTCTGCATCATCATCGTCATCATCTCTTCACATCATTCAGCTCAATGCTTGGAACACTAGCTTCGGAATCTCTCGTCTCGCGTTGTTGCTGACAAGATGATAGGTGTTTCTTATCCTTGACAAAATATGTCACATAGAGCAAGACGGCGGCCGAAAATTCCATAGCTGCACCTAAAACAAAATCCAGTATCAAGAATTCTGAGTAGAGACCGGAGAAGGAATAAAACTGGAACCAGCTCCCTGAATGTGCGTAAACCGCAGCAATATTATTACCGGTCTTTGCCGCCAGCAATATGGCAGAAGTTAAGGTCGCGATGGCTGTATAGTTTGTCAATTGATATTTTACCATTACCACAATTGCATATACTCCAATCGCCCCATTTCCAACGGCCATGATAACATTCCCAGCCATCTTGATATCCTTAGGATGGAGAGGGTTTGGATGGTATGTGTGAATCGGGAGAGTTGCTGCCTGAATGGATTCCCCGATGATAGTAATGATATATCCGGCCGTTAGGAGATAGCTGATTAAAGCGCCAATACTAAACCATTGGCCCCAACCTGACCGCGGTAGAAAATTACTAGTTCCGAACCGTTGGATCTCCGCATAGCCCATGAAGGCCACAATAGCCATGAGGATCATGTAATACCCAAAAAGGTTTAGAATGACTATGCCAGTTACCAGGCCCCGACTGCCCGTCAATCCGTGAACTCCTCCAGCCAGCAAACAACACTGGCTCCCAATGAGCCCCAACGAATGGAATAAAAGTAATAAGAAGCAGGATCTGAGGTCCGCATGTTTAATACGCCTCACACATAAAAGGTACAATACCGCAAACAAATAGACTGAATATAAGACGAGAAACGTGATCGCGGGTGGAAATGCTGCAGTATCTACCATCGTATTATAGCTGTTTACAAATCTTAGAAATAGGTGATTCTTAGGCTTACTTTCCCCAGAGTTCTCAACCTTCCTTTATATATTCCTAGATCTGCGACCAGATTACCTTGGAAGCAAACCCCAGTTACCTGAAACACAGTTAGCTGCTTCGTACCTCTTTCACATTTTCTCCTGGGGATCATGCGGCTGACCTTCCTAAAACGGAATATTGTATTTATATAAGGATAAGCCGCACAAAATGTCAGTATCATATATTTGAAAGGGTTGCAACAATACATATGGAGAGGGCATTCCAAAGGTTTTGCATTCGGTTCTGATACTTCAGGCGGATTGAAAGGTTTCAACGAGAGGATATTCAATTCAATTTGTGGAAATTTTACAATCCCAGATATTGCTATTTGCCAAGAAAACCGCAGCCTGGATTTGCGGCCAATTACTTTAGTTGGTCAAGGCTCCGAACGTGGCATCTGACGTCAGACGGGTCTGTTAAACTAGACTAGACTTTTGGCGAAAAGTAGAGATGTAAGCTGGTAAAGATTAATATGAATAAAAAATGCACATAGAGTTCTAATAGAATTTCTTATTTTCCGGTTGAAAATGTCAACATTGTGTGGCATACTCACTCTCGCTGTACAGGTCAGCTTTTCAGGTTTGAGGGTCTAACACGTGATATATAAAGTGATATTCGATATTAATACCTGGGTCGGTTAAAAATTGTTTAAAATTGCTTTTGTAGTGTGTATTGTCTAATTGAAATATTATTTGGATTGCCTTTGCGTCTGACTACTATTAATAGTGGATCGTGGCTCCTAGCATGCACTAAGCGCAGATCTGAAAGTTGTAACGTAAGTCTAAATATGATTTGAAAGTTGCATACGGTTGCCATTAGATTTTTTGTGATGCTGTTTGAATTACAGACAACGGCCATTGCCAACTAGAAGAAGGGGGGCCAATGGCGACGTTCTCTAGAAAAATTGCGAAGAACGTGAAAGATCACAAAAACAAACCTCTAATGAACAACGAGTGTAAATTACATATCTAGACAAGGATAGGAATTGGCGAGATAGTCAATTTCTAGAAAGCTTTCTCATAATCTTGCTGCTCTTGGACTTTATGGACTCCGAAGACTTCTTCAAGATGGATTCTTCGTCACCTCCAACAGAGTATGGATTTTCAGTTAAAGTGGTCTCGTCCGTATCTGATTCCGCCTCAATCATCCATCGTTTAGCAATCATGGCCAAGGTAAGGACAACTGCAATCATGAAAGCCACAATACCGAAAAACCAGCTGAGATGGCCAGTTTGCTCACCGGGGACAGTAACGTTCATACCGAATAAACCAGTCACCAAATTCAAAGGAACAAGAATAGTACCAACTAAAGTGACTCTACCTAAAACTTTGGTCACTTGATTATTCGATTTGACTGACTCAACTTGCAGTTGGGCTAAATAGTTACCATGAGAACGGGAGAAAATCTTTTCGTAGACAGACAAGTTTTGATACATGGTGACAATGTGGTCCTGAATATCGCCGAGATAAAGACTGATTTCGCCCCGTGGAGCGTTATCCCAACGTTCATTGCATCGTTTAGCAAACATCTTAATAACATCGGCCTTGCCGAATAAAAGACGCAATAAAATCATCACCTTCTTTCGAGCCCGGCCGATCCGCTGAAGCATTCTGCCGAAATCGCATTCTCTGGCTTGGAACACAGACTCTTCGATACCGTCCGTGTCATATTCCAGCTCCTTGATAATAGGCGCAAAGCTATCAGTGATATCGTCCAAAAGGGCATAGCAGATCCAGTCAGAAGACACATTGACATAGTCCTGCAATTGCCGAATACGTCTTCTCACGTTAGCTGGGTGTTGCACAGGACGGTAATGGAAAGAGAGAATCCCCTCCTTGAACACCACCATAAACATGTTGATTGGTTCCAAGAAATCTGGAGAGGTGCAATCACAATCAAATGTGTGGAAACAGACAAAATAATAGCTGTTGAACAGTTCAACTTTTTCTCTGGTTTCCTTGGTTCTAATATCCTCCGTGGTAAGCGGATGGATACCGAAAGCTTTGGAAATAACCTTCATCTCCCGTTCAGTTGGGTTCAAGCAGTCCAGCCACCATGTTCCGTTGGAGGAGTTGAACAGGTCTTCGAAGGATTGGTCCTCTTCGACCAAAGAGGCAAGATCAGGTGCATGGACAGTAATATCCGATTGGGAGCTCATGAAGGAAAATCGATCGATAGTGAACGACTGACGACGCTCGGCACCCCAGGAAACTTCATTGTTGTCCGCAATTGGTGCAACCTTCTCCTCCAAATTTTCCTTCCATTCTGGATGATCGTCAACTTTGGTCGTGTCAGAGTCAGTGGTCTTACTGAATCCACCACCAAATCCTGGGGGAACCAAAGGTCTATGTCCTTGTTGAGGGTGGTTTACAAATGGCTTGTAATAGTCTCTATCAGGGATGGCGTCGACGTCGTTTTTCTCTTCCTTTGTGAATGCATCCAATTCTTGAATGTCAACACCGGACATGAAGTCAGACTTCATTGGGAAACACACATCCTCTTGCTTCTTTTCCTCATCATACGAAACTCTGGAACCGGTTTCACCTTCTTCATTATCCACTTTCTTGTCGGAAACGACGGAGGACCGGGTTAGTCTTCTTGATCGTCGTCGAGTGGGCTGAGCAGAGGAGGAGTTTGCTGCGGGTGTCGTGGTGTCGTTTACAACATTCACTCGGTTGCCTGCTTGGTTGCCGCTATTCAACAAAATCCCCTCTACTTTGGATGGTTCGATCGAAGAACTTTCTGAAACGGCGCACGACGTGTTTGTTCGCTCCCTTCGAAGGTCGTAGTCTTCCAAAGAAATGCTGTCGGAAATTGAGTTTCTAACTGGCAAAGAATGAGGTTGTTGTCTGTGGTCATTCAACTCGTCGGAATGGTAATCATCATCATTGCTATGACGGCGAACATAACTTGATGAATGGGATAATGATCTAGTAGAATCCATTGCAGAGGCGAGTTCTCTCAGAGCGTGTCAAAAGGTTTATAATCAGTTTTCAATAACTTTAGTCCATGAGATTGAGGTAATAGAATCGAAGTTTATTTTGTCACACCAGTTTTCACAGCCGAAATTCCGTTTCTTGAAAGAATAAAAACCGATATGAAAACGTTGTTTTTTCTTAGATATTGTTCCACTGAGAAAAATAGAATAAGAAACCTTTCTTAGTGCTATTATTCTCTTTCTGGTTGTTGTTGTTGTTCCAAATACGCTTTTCAACGTTTTAATGAGATTAATAGTTTCTGTTGCAACCTAAAAGATTACGATTTCTCGAGACTTTTCTCACACTAGCTTTGTATAATTTATAGAATATAGAACAGGGTTCGTAGTCCGAAGTATGAGAAATGTGGATACAACTCGGTATAGGTATATTGAAGAGTGTCCATAGATGTGCAAAAACTAGTTCGCAATTTAGTTATAGGAAAAAAAAAAAAAAAAAAAGGAGAAAAGAAAAAAAGAGATTCTATGTAGGTCGAAATGCCTGTATATTTATATAATTTTTCTTTTTTTTTTTTTTTTGTTATTGAAGATCTTCAATCATGTACGCGCACTTTCCATATAAACCCGCGCAATTGAAAAAACTTTCTGGGAGAACTGAAACTTCATGCCAAATCCCTTCGACTTTATTGGTTGAAACTCGTCAGCTCATCTCTATCAATATGCGCTAGCCACATTAACTGCAACCTTTTCTATTGCTGTCATGTTGACTCTTGGATCCTTGTGTTAATCCCTCGTCTTACTAAGTATAAGGTAAGGATTTACCCTGCCTTGTGTTTAATTAATAACAGATGATGTCGATCAATATTTTGCAGGTATTGGCGGTCAAAATCTAGCCTCATAGTTAAATTGTGCTGCCATATATAGCAGTGACAATATTATTATCATATCCCAGATTAGATTAGCTATATATATATATATTTGGTTTATTCTTTTTTTTTTTTTTCATTGACGAGAGCTAGGGATCCAAAGTGGGGAATGTAACCCCAACCTGTTCTTGGTGAGGCCTTTGATGCGTGCTCAATGCGGGCTGTGATAAGAGGGAAAAAGTCTTAAACCATGCCCACCGTCTCCACCAGCTAAAAAAAAGTACGGAAAATATTTTTTACTGTTGGTATGATATGACTTCAGGAAATAACACAATTTCCCTCACAGGAGGCAATGTTTTTACCGTTTCTTTTTTCCACGCCTGACCCGATGGCGATATGCCGATTGAGGATACCCCGTATTTTCCAATAGATCTAGACTTGACAAGCTGATGCTGTTGTCCTTCCCGAATGCAACGTTAGTTGCAAATTTTTAAAAAACTCCTTTCTTTCCGAATTTGCTCTTCTGAGCCGAGGATTTTCGGTCTGAATAGAAAAGATCGTCGTCGCCGCATGGTCTTGGCTTTTTAAGATCCAAGACAATCGGTGGTTTCCGAATTAAGCCTAACGTTCAATCTATAAAATATGTAGCAAAATATATATGCCGGATGTTGATGGCATACTGCCAATGATTAATCCGATCGCGGATGTATTTCTCCATCGCCCAAAACACTTATGTCGTCATCAAAGTTGGATGTTGGCCCCTTGAACCACTTCCTTCCAGAAATGAAATAGTAGGATAGACTACCTAACCATACGGCACCGTTGAGAACGCATGTGTAGTTCATGGAATTCTTATCCACGTTAGGACCGTTGGTTGGGAACATTGCGAGAATTGTAATGGCGAAGATTAGATAGGTGGAAGCAATAAAGGCATTAATTCGTGACCAGGTGTGGCCCAAATAGAATGGTCCGGGGACAAAGTCATTGGGGTCGAACCAGATAGCTCTACAGATGATTGGAGACATCCATGCAAAGCCGTTTGATGCAATTGCCAAAGAAAACAAAGCGGTGGTTGCGGCTTGGCCAATCAAGGATAACAGTCCGATGATGATGGCTAAGCTGCAGATGTACCATAGCGCGCGGACTGGGACGCCAAGTCTTTTGTTGACAACCTTGATGAATTTTGAGAATGGCAAGGCGTTGTCCCTGCTGAAAGCCCAGCATTGTCGGGAGGCGGCAATGGCGATGGATAGACCCATGAACCATTGGATAACTGCCAAAAGAGAAACAATGCCAACAGCCCAGTTCTGACCCAATGCGTCGTAATAGATCTGGGTCATGGAGTTTCCAAAACTGGTGTTGATAACCCTGTCAAAATCAGAGATGCATGCTGCAATAATGGCCATAACGGCAAACCCGAAAATGGCACACATGGAAATGGCTAGGGTGATACCCAAAGGAACGGCCTTAGATGCGTTGGAAGCCTCCTCCGACATGTGAACACAAGAGTCAAAAGCTCCAATGGTCCAGATGGCAGCCATCCATGACATGAAAAACGACCAGCCGAGGTTCCAGTCGCTGGTCTTGTTTTCAATTGTGGTGAACACGTATTTGGCGGACTGTAGTTCCCCCTTTTTGCTGGCTCCAATTGGCAACGCAATTACCGTAATGACGATGGCGACGGCATTAAGGAAAATACAGAATGCCTGCAGTTTTGGAACAATCTTAGTGGCAAAGGTTCCGACAAGACCAAAACTGAGAATGGCGGCAACAAAAACACCATAAGTCATATAAACATCAGGCGCGAAATCTGGGTTCAGGATACCAGGGAGCGACATTACGATACTTGCAAATCCATAACTGATCGAGCATGTGGCCCCAATCAAGCCCAAAGTGTTTGAATATCCGGCCACAAACGATAATGGCTTTTTCAACTTTGGGGGAGCGAATCTGAAAGTCCACCAATACAGACCTCCAGATGTTGGTAAAGCCGAGCCCAATTCCGACATGGCCATTCCAACGGTCAAAATGCATAACGCTGGACATAACCAACCCCAGGTCATTCCAACTGGTCCAGCAGCCAGGGAAAATTGGATACTACTTGCAATGGACGGCATTAAAGACATGATACTAAACCCGATCCCAAAAACTTCAATAACCGAAAAGTTTCGTTTCAGTTCAGGTTTGTAACCGATTTGTGCAAGGAAGTCATCGTCTGAATTAACAAAAATGCCCTTTTCGTCACTGGTAGTGTTGGCAGTTTCATTATTCGCTATGGTCGCTTTTTCTCCTGATGACATCTTTTTTTGTCACACAAAATGACTGGTAGAATCTTTATATTAAAACCTGTTCAACCCGCGACAGAATTTTCCTAGATTTTCTACCCCACATTCCTATTGCAGCCACTATCGACATGGTGGCGGCTAAAATTAAACTGCCAAGTTTACCTTTCCCCAATCCTATTCCAACGGCAGCACATACGGCAAAAAAGATCGTAGCTCAAGATGATAGTGAAATCCCTCGGGGAATATGACCTTTTGATATTTTAAAATAATTCCAATGCCAATACTAATACTAATAAAATGGGCATCTTTTGCAACCTTTGTGTTGGCGAATTCCAAATTGTATATTTTCCGTGGAAAGGATTATCGATCTTCCACTTTCGGAAGTGATAACCGATATCCCCCACTTTTTCACCCCACTCATCCTCGGAACGATATCACTGCGCTGCACATTTTTCAACTCTCAGAAATGATGGCACAAATTCAGCAAATATATTTGATGGAAATAACTATTTTGGGTATACAAATCAATATAAAGGTCTACCTGTTATCTGTCCAGATATTTGGATTCGTTTTTACATTTTGTGAGAACTTATTATTGTCGATACCGCTTGCAACACTCAAGATCCCACGTAATCTCAAACCCCGCATGCTACGAGATATCAATTATCGCTAGCCACTCACAAGGTGCATACACTGTTTAATCGTTCCTCTGTCTCGGCGGCTCCGTTCCGTTGTCGGCAATCTGCCCCGGCCATTATCCGGGCTACCAACATAGATATCAATCCTATGCGAAAAAGATTTCTAGAATACAAAATTCACTACGTAACAAAGCGCTCTTAATAGTTTTCACTGCAGGGCTGAGACTGATACTATTTGCGGCTAAATATAGAGAGAGCAATTGAGTCCAATTGTGTTCTGGAAAGTTATGGGATATTGGTCCCTCAGATTGAAATGTTTTAATTTTTTTCAACCCACGTTTAATTTGATAGACCAAGTTACATCCCGCTTTATTCTGCGTTCATGGAGAAATCATAGAAATATCTGCTTGCAACGAATGGAATTTAGCCATTTTCGATTGCGTCTGCATAACAACTTAACAGCCAAATTGGTTCACGGCGGCTTTTTCTGGAGGGGACAAAACTTTGCTCGGGGGGCGGAATTGGGTTTACCACTAAGAGGTCCTCTTCCGTAGAGGGAACGTGTATTCTTTGAGACATCAAACATCTGCCGCGGGTTGCGAAAGGATGAATACCAGCCCCGCCCTATGCTCCTTACACAGTTAATTCCAAGTTATTTTGCCGTTATACAGATACACTTGTAGTACTTGTTAGTACGTCTCTAGATCCATAAGTCAACCACCTACGGCTCTAAAAAAAAGAATGGATATTAACAAATGTTTGTTCATTTGCATTGCCAACTGGGTGAGCCACTAAAAAATGAAGATATATTCTCCCTTAGAATGAAATTTACAACGAGGGCTCCGTTATTCAACTGATGAAAACTTACAGTCATTTTTTTGGTCGAACCGAAGTATCTTAAGCAGAGAAAATGATATTGGTGCTAAGGTAAAGGAGGCAAATTGTAGGAAACCGCTCAAAAAATAAAATAAAAAATTAATGAGTTATATATATAGATATATCTATAATTGTAGAGAAAGAGTAGTTTTCAAAGAATGAGTTCTCTCGCGGCCAACTGAACAAAAACATCCCCACTCTCCGATTTTCCAGTACCAGCAGGCTTGATAAATACAGATGCAAATGAGTGGTCGTATATCTATAGGTATATTTAATCGCCAACAAACAGCGAATTTGTCTATATATCATATTATCTACTACTTTCCGCACCACACCTCAAAGTAGTGCTCAGCGAGAATTAAGGTTGTAAATCTCAAACCAGCGCGCGGCTGAGTTCTTGCAGCCGCATGATATCGGCTGTCGCGACAGCGCGCTAAAAAAACTTTAATAAGGTTAATCAGTCAAATCACAGAATTTCATGCCGGATCACCGACAACCGGTCAGCCGAAATTGTAAATTTGAAAAGTTCAAACTCAAGTGAAGAAAAAAATACGAATATCTATTATTACAAATGAGCCTGACCGACCATATAAAACTGTTGAAAGGGCAGGATTCTTCGAATGGCCTTCAAGGTCCTATTGCTGACCTAGCTGATGGTGCCTTCGAGACCATTTTGTCCAGTATACCTGACCCATTGAACAATTATACGTTGGAAAATGGGAGTTATTCCGAGTTTATTTCAAATAATGTTGATTTGGAGTCAGAAGAACAATTGCTATTTACTGCAATTGCTGCCTTGCATACATTCATCCAAGTTAATATGACTGGTCCAGCATTGAAATTTGATCCAATAAACCTTATCATCAAAAATAGCGAATCTGTTGATTTGAAATCTTTCAACGACAGGTGTTTGGAGGAACTGACAATTGATGGTGAACAAGTTTTCCAATTACTGTCATATGCCGCAACTTTGGTCTTATCGGAAACAATTTTGAGTAAATTGGCCATGAACGAAACTTCAAAGTTTGCGCCGTTCGCCAAATGGTGGTATTCTCGGGCTTTGGCTGTTCACCAGTCCATCCTCAATGGGGAATCATCTACCATTCATCAAAAGCTTTTTACGAATTTAACAACCGACACATTAAAAGCAGTAACACAAGACGATGATGACTTGAAAATCAATTTTTATTGCGAATTGGCCAGAGCTCGATTGCTTTACGATCAAGACAGGAAAGCTGAAGAATCCATTCGCATAGCTAAAACAGAGTCAAGCTTAAGCTTTATTCTTACAGGTTTCAAAGGTAAGAGAACCAAGTTCCAACAACGGAACACCTCGCAATTGATTTTCCTCGCAAAGAGTAAAGGTGAGAATTCTACCAGTGATGAAAGTGCCAGCGCTAGTAAACCTTCAGCCTTGGACTTGGATTCTGATTTATTACTGGAAAAGCCAGAATTTCAAAAAAGTGAAGAAGAGGAAGAAGCGCTGCCGGAGGAATTCAAGGACATTGATCCTAACAATCAGCCATCCCTCTATGATATAGACGTTGCAATTATCCTTTTACAAGTGGCCAAAATTAAGCAGTCAACTCCACATAAGGATATTTTGATCCAGGAAGAACTGTTGGCAATGGTTGAAAGAATCATCAGTTCTTCGGAGTCCTCTGTTAATTGGAGTTTGTATACTAGAGCACTGTGGTTGCGATCACTTTTTGAAGCTGATTCTGCCAAAACGGTCCAAAGAGGAACCTTGCAAATGCAAAGTATTGTTGAGGAATTGGGTTTCAGTAACATTACAAGCTATCTTCCAAAAGGAGAAGAAACCAAGGAGACTGGAGTGTCAAGCCGTTTGAGATATATCCACCAGTTGTTGCCATTACCGAAATGGTCCATGGACACGGCATTGGCTGAAAGATTCATGTCATTGGGTGCGGTGAAATCTGCCCTTGAGGTTTACGAAAGATTAGAAATGTGGGGCGAAGTTGCATTGTGTCACGCGGCAGTCGGTAAGGAGCAAGAGGCCATTGATATTATGACTGCTCACTTGGAGAAGCATCCTAAGGATGCAAGAGGTTGGTCGATTCTCGGTGATATCACACTTAATCCAGAATATTGGGAAAAGTCTTGGTCTGTTGGCAAATACGCCCCTTCAAAGCGTGCCTTAGGTAGATATTACTACAGTCCACCGAAATCTGCAGGAATTCCGCGTGATATTGACGCAGCCATCAAGCATTTAAATGACTCCCTTCAAATCAATCCCCTAAATGGCTCTGCGTGGTTCTTGTATGGTTGTGCTGGGTTAGAAACCAGCCAATGGGAACTTGCTGCCGAGGCCTTTTCCCGATGTGTTGCCATCGATGATACTGATGCAAAGGCATGGTCCAATTTATCTACTGCATTGATCAGATTGGACAAGAAGTCTGAAGCGTTCAGCACCTTGAAACGTGCAGTTCGAGCTGCCAATGATTTGAAGGACTGGAGGCTATGGTCCAATTATGTATTTTGTGCAGCTGGTTTGAACGAATGGGCTGAAGTTGTTCGTGGAATGAAGGAAATGATCTTAATGCGAGGAGAAAGCGAAGGTGAAAAGGGTATTGACTTGGAGATTCTAGAAAAGATTGTTCAAAATCTTGTGGAAACCGATATTGCCAACGGGAAACTAAGTCTGTTCCAAAATAATGCGGTAGAACTTGTCACCAAAACCATTCCAAACTATATTACAAATGATGCTAGATTATACAAGCTGGTGGCCAAAGTTTACATGTGGCTCGGTGTGCCATGGTCGGCGTTAGAAAGTTACGAGAAGGGGTGGAGAATTGTCAGTTCGAATTTGGATGCCACCGACGAAAGGTCGTGGGAACAAGCCATTGACTATTGTACCGATTTAGTCGATGCATATACCAATTTTGGTCCTATGGACGGACGGATTGAAGGGTCATTGGTCTGCAAAGACTGGAAGTTCAAGGCTAGAACTGCATTGCGCACATTGATGGGCAAAGGCAAACCGTACTGGGAAGACACTGAAGGTTGGGATAGATTGGTGGCAATGAAGGAAGATTTATAGAGGTGTATTTAGAGAGACTATCCTCCATGTGCGAGAGTTTTTTTTTTTAAGAAAAAGAAAAAGGTATTTATATGATATTATTATAGATGTTCTAATTACCGTTCATTAAGGTTGTATTGTCGTTGGCACCTTTTCCAGACGTTTCTTTCTTGGTGTCCTCCTCAGGTTGTTCCGGTTTAGGGTGGTCCGGAGTCAATTGGTAAGATTGATAGTCATCGATAGCATACTTGATTCTCTTCCATTTGCCTCTTAGGGACTTAGGAATGAAACTCTTGGTCATGAAAGCATCGACAGCATCCTCCAGATCATCCACGGCGTCTTGTGCTGGACCTTTTTCCATTGTCAATCTGAAAAAGAACGAAAAGGCAATGACAGAAAATCCGGAGCCTGGAACAATCAAAAACACGTCCAGTAACAATCTCAACCAAAGAATGATGTTAAATCTAGCCACGAATTGTTCCAATTGATGTGCCTTTTTATCGAAAGCACTTTCGCCTGGTTTAGTTTCAGCCTGCTTTTGAGATTGCATCGTCCCAGCAATTTGAAGCCCAGAATAAATTAAATATGGAATCAATTTAAACACGTGATGCTTTGAGAATAACCATAAGAAAGCCAGCGCCCCATACTGGAAGGATTCAAATTGAAGCAAGTGTAAGAATGGTGGAGCCCTCTTGCTGTGTCCTGTCTTCTTATAAATACTCAATCCGTAAGTTAGGGTAGCAAAAAGGAAAGATGATCGGTATAACACTCTTGACACAAGTGTACGATGAAGGAATGTAAAGTAGGATAGTACTACAATGCTGGAAGAAACAGCAATCGCACAATGACCTTATACTAGTTAGCATCAAACGGAGATCCCATTCTCTTAAGAAAACCAAATTTTATTTTGGAATAACTCACCAATAAACCAAATCTTCTTCAAAGTCTGGTCACTCTTATTGAGTCTCTGCTCCTCAGCTAATTGGGCATCGTCAACAGGTTCGACTTGTGCCATCTTTGTTCAAACTGAAAAAATATTAATCTTGCTTGTTCGCGTTGAGGGAACTCCCAATGGCAATGGCCAAGAAGAAAAATGGCGCAGCCGCCCGCCTTTCTGACAGCATCAACTGCAGGGCGTAAAAAATTGCAGCGCTGACGTAAGCGCACTTCATGCAATGTACTTTGTTATATATAACTTATATATAAAATGGATATATATATATAAAATCTAAAGCTGATTTTCTTCCATTGATAGCACATTTGATTGTAGATATAATAATCAGAAGAGTTCAGTTCGAATATTGGTCAAAGTTCTCTTAATAGATGAGGCTATATAACAATCTCAATATAATATCTGGTGTAATGAAATTGGTATTTGCTGTCGTCATTGACCTAGGGGCTGGTCCGATCGTCTTATTCACGCACGATCTGAAAAGGCATCGATGTTGGTTAGTTTAATGTCATGGGGCTGATTTTTCATCGCTTTTTCTGTTCTTAATTGACTCTTGTCAGTGTCCTGCTTTTGACGCATTACATAAAAAGGAAATTGTTTAGATGATTGGATAAATCAGTTATTGTAGGAAGGGCCTGGGTGATTAACTATTATCTCTTTTGTGACGTATTTCAAATAATCCTGAACAGTGTTTCCTTCTAGCAAAAAAACAAAAGCACTGGCTTACTGAGGAGCATAGCTGGTTATGTTCGAGTGTATAAAATCAACACCAACCATGAATTCATTAATTATAAATATTATCCTATCCTAATGCTTCGATTTGAAACTCAATTATATCCGTATATACCCCTTTGCGATACATATATATATATATATCGTTTATAAAATAGAAAGAGGAAGGAGTCAACAACTCCAGTCTAACTATGCGCAACAATGTACCAAAGTCAAACAGACATATATACTATCTAATCAGAGTGTTCATATAGGGTCTTCATATGATTTGCTTCTGAATACAGTGATATCAAATGGCACGTTAATATTGCCCAACGTTAGTGCAAACAAATTTATAAATTACAAAACAGCGGTATATGAAGAGTCTATTGTTGAGCCTTTTTTCTACCCCCAAAGAGGTCGGCAAGTGGATTATCACCAAATAATCCGGAAGGGAAAGAACCAGAACCACCTCCAAGAGCACGACCTGAATTGCCGACGTTTGGAGCGTCCTTAGCACCTGGAATATCCTTTTCAATAGTTTGGATGTTGGAATTCTTGGAGTCATAAGAGGCCTGTGAAATTGCAACCTTTCCGTCATCCATATCAAAGACGACATATGCGGATCTGAGGAAACTATCACCTAACAAGTTGATGCCTTGGGTTTGAGAGCTAGGCAGGACAGTAAACACATAAGGTTTCTTAGGATTGGAGACACTATATTTGTCAGCCTTAACGGCGAGTTCCTTTCCAGGGACAACAACCTTAGCGCCGGAGAAAGAAAATTCCAAAGATCCGTCAACAACGCTGTCGACGAAATAGAGTCCCTGTTGGTCATCAAATTCAGCGTTGAATTGCTTGGCGATCTTTTCAGCAATTTGATCTGGAATGTAAGTTAAGGAGGTACCGCAGTCAAGACTGGCCTCAAAATTACTGGATCCATTGACGCTGACAGCCACGTTGAGAGCCTTATCGCTGGTCATTGGCACTGTGAGAAGGTCTCCTTTGTATTTGCTGGAATCGACACCACCAAATAAGATACTACCGGAAGCAGCTTCGAGGTCGTCGAGGTAGAGAGAATATGCCTTCTTCTTGATGACATTTTGGTCAACTAGGGATTGTGGGAAATTTGCGTACTCACCAGTGGATGGATGAGCTTCATTGCCGGTTGGACCAATACCGAAAATGCCAATATCAGAGCTGGAATCAGCAGAATTGACTGCTGCGAATTGCTGACTATCGATCTTGATATCTCCCATCTGAACGTCGTCTTTCACCCAGTCACCCTTGGCCTCACCAGAGACATAAGTGATTTCAAAGTCGCCCGAAATGTATTCGTAGGAGCTAGACTTTTCAGGGTTGTAGGTGTTTTCACCACCCTTTTTGTCGGAGAAGACCCACAAATCACTCGACCCAGTGTCGAGAAGCACTTCAACATCTTGACCTGGGCTTCCAATCTTCAAATCTGCTGTGTATTGATAGACCATGTTATCCAATTCATGTTCTTCTTCCCCAGCACGCTTAACTCGGTGTCTAGCCTGATGTCTATTTTTCACAGGAATGCGAAGGTATCCATTATGGGCGTTCTGTTTTTCTGGATATGGTGCTGCCAATACGCCTGTCAGGACGACAGAGCTGTAGATGAAGGTTGAAAGTTTCATTGTGGGATGGAAGTGATCGAACGTCTATGTCTCTTCCTATATATGTTCACGTCAAAAATGCAACAAGCTTGGCGGAATTCAGGTTTATATTCCTCATGCTTGTGAATTGGTTGGAACTAGGGGTCGGAACGATCGTCGTTCGAATATGGAAGGTAGATCGTACCTCAAAGAAAAAAGAAAATGAACTTGACCATTATCCTAGACAATTACTTGAAGCGGTAAAGGACCGTGTTAAACATGTCTGGTGAAACGTGTTTTCTAGCTTATATGTTTCGGACCATAGGCATAAAAAAGGACTCACTGAAATTTGTCTGCAATAACTATTGTTCCTACATTATATGAAAACATTTGTGTGGGAGGTGCAGAATCGTGCCGATATGCATAATCGGGAATGAGAAAAGCGAGGATCTTTTGGCCCCAAATATGTAGCCACCGCCTCCTGAGATCGAGACTATATATATGCCCCCGACATTACAAGTTCTCGGCATTATCGATCCTGACTTTCGTTGTCTGAGGAATTTTACTCCTTCGAGATGGCCCGAGCCGTTTAGCTCAAACTGTTTCTCGCTTCTTTACTTTTCAGTCTCAGATTAAAAGGCTTAGTAGGCTGACGCGTTGCATACGCGCGCATCAAAGATTTTCATACACAACAATTATGTAATTGCGTGGATTAATATTGTTCAAGCCACTGCATATCTTCTTGAGAATATCCAGCCGTTAACGAGACGGTGTTGGTTTGATATGGCAATCTAATAATATAATATAAATAAAGGCGGGAATGATGATGTACGTAAATTGTTCATCGTCAGGAACTAACCGCATTTTTGAGTAACCAATTACATATCAATAGATGCACAGAAGAAAAAGTTGTCTGCAATATGAAATGAACTTTGAATCTGCGCTACCAGATGTACCTTTTCAACTGTCATTACCTATACCAGCAGAACCTGCAAACTATTAGCAGTTGCCCCTTCATCTCTCAAAGTAGAAAAAAATTGTTTCACTTCCAGGAAATCTGCGGAATGTGATTTTCCAGGTCGGTTGAAGATTGGACTGAGTCAACGCCTCGACAGATCAATAAATCCACGTGTATCGTTTCAAATTTGCAAGCCGAAGGGTTTTTTCCATGCGTAGATAAGATTGTCTGCTAATACTAGCAGAAATTTGTCCATTTTTTATTTGAATTTTGTATTTTTTCCTGTCTGGTGAATGACAGATTGAACATCTGAATTTAGCCCTCTTTCTAATCTGAACTTCATCGCATATTTCCGTATAATAATTTTCCTGGATTCTAAGAGAAGTAAGAGCAATGGGCTGGACTATTTTTCAATAAGCTATCGCTTCCTCTGTTTCTTTGTCTTGGGTGCATCATCTTCATCGTCGTCGTCTTCACCTAAATCGTAGTCATCGTTGTCAGCGAAAGCTTCGTTGCCATGTTTAAGCCCATCTGTTTTTGACTTTGATCCATTGCTTTTCAAGCGCTCTAATGCTGAAGATATTGGATCAAATGAGTTATTTGGCCCTTCTGGAGATCTCTCCACTCCAATTGCATTTTCGAAATAATTTATCTCTTTCTCTTTATCGTTAGATTCACCCTCTTCGTTTTCGGATTCAGAGCCACTCAAATCCACTTGATAGTCTGATCCAGCATCGGAAAATATATCGGACCCGCTATTGTCCGCATTGTCTTCGTCGTCTGGCTTCGAGTCTGATTTTATCGGAGGCTCCTTCTGTTCCTCCTTTTTGGTTCGTTGGACGTCGTTTTTCAGTTCTTGTGTGTCCTCCTCCTTGGGACCTATGGGTTTGAAACGGCTTTTTCTCGTCGCGCCTTCAGCTTCCCTACGCTTTCCTTCCTCATAAGCGTGTTCTAACTCACTATCAAAGTCTGCGTCGTCAGCCATGATTACGTCCGTTGGTTGAACAGTTTCGATTCCACTGGAAAATTGAATGTGGCTTTGGGTAAACCGCGCCACAATTTCGCGGCCACCGCCACGAATTTAATTCCTTGGGCACTGGGAAAGAGCTTGAAGAAAAAGATTTACTCATAAATTCATGATCATTAAATACATACCTAGTACAAGAATCTCCATCCAGTGGCAGGGTCCATACCATCAATGAACTCACCGTTGTCCATTCTCTTGTTGAGCTTGCCAAGATACCATCTAATAACAAACATGGTAGTGATGGCCAGGGCCAAGAGTGTAATGCAGACGGCAAAACCGAGATAAAAGTGTGGCTCAGAGCCGTTGTAGAAGAAATAAGAAACAAAAACATTTGGAAGGTTGGCACCCATATTGATCAATGCAATTGCCACTGCTCTCTTCTTTGGTGGACGTGGGATGTTGTTTGCGACCCAAGTGTACATAAGAGAATATGAAGCATAGATCTGAAGAATCAGCATCATGCTGACATATCTTGGGGCGGTCTTGGTGGTAGAGATGCCGATGATGAATGCAATTAGGGAGATGGCTGGCCCGCTGACAATGTGCCAGAATCTTTCTCCGGTTTTATCAGAGTGATAGGAATTGATTAAGGAGGTGATGGCAGCCAAAACCCATGGTGGAGCGGTCAAAAGATAAGTTTCCTTCTTGCTATATCCGAGAGATTTGACGATAGTTGGGAACACGGTATTGACACCAGCAGCGACACAGATGGCGAAAAGCAAGAAGACGAAGAGATAGACCTTGGTATCCTTGACGGTCATCTTCAAACCTGCAAATCTGCCGTGGTCCTCGGTGGAGGTGTCATCATCAGCCTTTCCGGCATCTTCAGCCATTCTGACTACACCCAACATTCTCTCTTCCATCGAAAGCCACTTAGTAGTGGCTGGAAGTTCTGGCAAGATAAACATAGAAATGATGGCGGCAAACATGGTGGCGGAACCTTCAATGATGAAGAGCCATCTCCAGGAGGCCAAGCCTCGGACGCCATCCATGCTGTCCATAACACCAGAGGCGATCAAACCAGAGAAAGCACCAGAAAGCCATGATCCGGAGATGAAGAGAGCGGTTCTCTTGGCCAACTCTCTTCTGGTGTACCAACACGAGAGATAGAACATGACACCAGGGAGGAAGGGCGATTCGAAAGCACCGAGGATGATTCTAAGGAACACCAATTCCCCGAAATTCTTGACCGCACCAATGCAAGTGGAAATCAATCCCCAGAGAAGCATAGCACCAGGGATGAACAATCGTGGCTTACCAATTTTTTCCAAAATCATATTAGAAGGAACAGACATCAAAATGTAACCGATGAACAGAACACCCTGAGCTGTGCTGTATTGACTTGAGCTCATGGACAAATCTTTTTCCAAGGTGCCTAATTTGGCGGCTGCAATGTTATTTCTGTCCAAGTAATTGAGGACGTACATGATGAAAACACAAGGTAAAATGGTGAAATCAATTTTTCTCTTGAGCTTCTTTTCCAGTTTCATTCTTTCTTCGGAAAATGGAGGTGGGATGGACACTCCCTGGAACATTTCTTCAAATTTTCCTAAGTGTGGACGTTCATATTTTTCAGTGTCCACGACATCCTCTGTATTTTCATAGTATGCCTTTTCGGCTTCTGCTGCACCCATCTTGTTGACGACGTCCGATAAAGTTAGGGAAAAATATCTCAAGATCCAGCGACTTTTCCTGCTATTTATATAATCCGGAGATTCCCTTAATACTTATTTTTTCTTTTTGCCCACTGCTGGGGTTAGATTTTCGGATTTTTCCTCTGGCGCGGGGTAGCTTGGCCGCCCATAAGCCGTTGATCTTCAGGATTGTCTCCGTTGTTGTGAAAGCAGTTCCGGATACTTGACTTTTTTTTTTTTTTCTTTTCGATCCAATGTGGATTTTTCACTCCATAGATCAAAACCTATTCATTTGTGTGGAATTTTTTTCTTCGTTCAAGTGTGCTTCGAATCCTTTCAGTACAAAAAAAAAAATCTTCCCCTCATTTTCATGATGGTGGGGCATGCAGGATGCCCCACATGAAAAAATTTTAAACCTCCACCAAATTCTCCGAGGTTTCAACACTCTTTGTTTTTGATGCAGTATAACGCCATTTTTCCCCCAATAAAAAGAAATTAGTGCTGCACTTTTTGCCCCCATCCATTTTCAGGGCACTTTTGCCTCCGGCGGCTTCTTGCTTCCTCCGAAAAGAGGCAACGGTAGCTCGACGAGGCCACTCTGATTAGAAATTATCCTTGAAAGACCTTGTCTTATTCGATATCCTTTCCTCATGTGACCCCCACTTGGCTCAGTAGACATCGGATGCATTTAATCCGAGTCTCACTCACACTGAACCCTGTGTTCTACGATCTCCAGCATTACACAACTCGCAAAAACATATTCATCCGTAAAAATATGATTAGCCGAAACTGCTCAATTCCTTCAATACAGTATGCAAATACGTCCTGCACCCCATTTTTCATTACGCAGATGCAACCTCAGCTCTCTGCGTTCACACACATTTTGGGTACCTCGTTGGTAAATCATCAGATCTGACACAGTTTCTCCGATCGTCAAGACCCCCACTCCTATTGCATGTGCATCTCTCCCCCACTCATCTTCTCACCCTTTTTCTTCTTATTCCCATCTAATCAAACCGGAGTAGCAACGTGAAGTAATTCTAGAGACGATTTCAATATTGGTTTAATACAAAACTTGAAAGTATCAAAAGGTTTATCCGAGGAAAAAAATATAATAAATTCTTGTTGGGAAGTATGCTCGGATAAATGTCCTCCGAAAGTGACAATTATCCGACAGTGTGTCTTGGCAACTGCTCTTTGTACTTCCCAAAAGAGTAAGACAAATTTGAAATGAGGGGCATTGACCCCCAAAATGTTTTCACCTCGCCTTTTCAAGGTCCTATGCTTATGATTATCTGATACTGCTATACAGGCTTAATGGAAACTAATAGTATAGGTTTCTAGTGCGAATATAGTTGTTAAGTAAGTTCTCCTTAATATTCTGAAGGGATTTTCGTCGCAGGCTTCCGAACAGAAACATGAATAAAATTTTCCGGCAGCAGGAGCCGGCCCCTGCGCGGATGCAACAATGCGATTTGTTCCGGGGGAAATGGCCGAAGGAAAAGCAAGCGCTGGTTCGGTAATAGGCATGGAGATATCTTTCAATTCTCTTTAAAACTAATGCACTGAAGTATGTTCGCCGATTGACGTAACAGTTTGTTCTCGGACTCGCCTATGTCTCTTTGCAGACCCACGGTATTATCAGTAGATTTGTGTATGGAGCTTGGAGTAGCTTTAATCCGAGCAGCACAGGATAAGGTACTTGAATCAGTTGTTATCTCGTAAAATAGACCCATTCCAGTAGTTTTAATTATAAATCATATTGTTAACGTTGATAATTATACTTTAGTTACCAATCATTCGGCAGTGATAACACAGGCTCTCCGCAGCTGGAATGTAAAAAATGGGCTTCGCCGAAGGTCTCACGACGGTATGCGACATTACATCCTAGAAAAGGCCGATGAGCATTTTTTCTGATCGGCCAATAGTGATTATTTATAACAGCAAAGTAGGTTAAATACATAGATATATTCACAAACCTCTTCCCGAAGATGGAATGAACGATATCACTTGACAAAACTCGAGCCATCACACAAGGTAACCAAGTAGAAACCTTAATGCACCCTCCAAGGTACAAAAATTCTTGGGGTTCTGTTTCAATAAGAGCTGCTGTAATCCTAGTGTTCAGGGAAGATATTATTTGTGCTCGGCACTGAAATGCGTGAAATTCATTATTTAATATATCTCAACTCAAAATCGCTATAAAATAATATAAATAAGGGGGTTTATATATCCAATTTTTCAGCGTGTTCCGTGATTCGTTCATCAATTATGTTGTTCTCAATCAAATCAGCATAGGTATGCCGCCCTCCAAAGAGCCAGCAAAGTCCGCCTATTATTCCCACTATTCCGAAAGCAACTATGGCGTAGTTCATGTTATCCCCAGTAACAGGTAACGAAGTAGGGAAAAAGAAAAAGACCGACGCAAAGGTCAAATAGATAGACGCAATTATGTTCACAGTAACCCCTATCTTTTTGGGCATATGATAATAACCAACAAGCATATGATCCCGTCTAAATATGGCGACCACTATAGGGATGAGATAAGAAACATAGAGCCCAATTGTCGCCACAGATATGACAGTTGAAAATGCTGTGCTTGAACCGAAGAGAATGGAACAGAAGACTGCTTGAGACGTGGAGGTGGCTATGAGTGCCCACACTGGAACGTCCAATTTGGGATGGACCGACTTTAATCTATATTTTTTCAGAGTTAGTGAAATTTTTCGCACAAATTGACTAAAAAATTCTTACGGTTTGTTGAGAAAGGCTGGAAATGCGCCATCTCTGGCAAACGCATATATTGACCTGGATCCCTCAGCCGTTAGGGCGACTAAAATATTTTGTTAGTTATATGTTTCACTTGGTTGGTGTTCACCCCACTTACTAGAAGCAAAAAATTGGCACATCATCAACAATGCCTGTAAACATGACGCTCCGATTCTGTGGTTGGTTGCTTGATAAAATATTTCCAATATCGGAACCCCTGTTACGGAATTGGAAACTTTATCAAGATCAGTAATGCAAAACAAGATGGCTATGATATAGAGAAATCCACTAACAAAAAGTGTTAGCGAAAATATTTGGAAACCCCCTTTCAACTCACTTTACGAATCCAATTAGGACACTCAAAACTATCGCCCTTGGGGCATCGCGACTCGCAAAGAACAATTCTTCGCACACTAAATCGCCATGATGTTAGCATTCATTAATTGTCTATAGAACATGCCACACTCACTATGTGTAGGTGCATCGTAACAGCACATGGAATATGCCGATTGTAGTACCCCCATGATAATGACCATGCCAAGGTTATCCCATCCACTCTCATTGATATATTCTGTGAAAACAAACGAAGGAGTTTGCTTTTGAGGACTTACAGCAAGCAGCACGATGGTAATTATGAGAAAACCACCCAGGGATACCCATAGACCACTTACACTTAAATATCTCATAATATGGTTACCGAATAGACTTAAGGAAAGCGACGTCAGGCAGATAGCCCAACAAATTAAAGCGACTTGCCATCCCTGAGGGATAAAGGATTCATCTGGACTGTTCAAAACTGCCATTCCTTCAATGAATTGGCCAATCATGTAGAGCGGAGTGGATCCCATACACAACAACCCACCTAACTGAATACAGCCGGTGATATATGAAAGACCATGCCCCCACTTAGTTCCCTTCCCAAGCAACAAGACCCAGGAATACTGTCCTCCTGACACTGGATATGAAGAGCAGATCTCTCCCATTGAAATTGAAACAAATATACTGAATATGCTGACCCCGAGCCAACCCCAAACTAATGCCGCAGGGCCCCCATTCTCCATTGCCTCAATCAAGGTTCCACTGATGGCCGCCCAACAGGACAAAATGGAAAAGCAGAATCCGACCATGGAAATAAGAGAAAACGAACGCCTCAGCTCCTGTTCATATCCAATATTCTCGAGTTCATTGACATCACGATTGATAACTTTTGACGACATTGGTACCAACGGAAAACCCCTAGGGTAAATCTAATGTTCTGGTTTCGCCACACTATCTAACGATCTCCACTCTATTCATTATATACTTTTTCAACATCTCCACTTTGATGATCTTCAAACTGGGGTAATCATCTTTCCTATCTAATTGCTATCGATATCAACTTCCGTATCTATTCATGACCAAAATCTCGGGATGCCGCCGCATCTCCAGAGGCTTGGGTCGGCATGTCCGCAGTATTCCGCATTGACTATCGGCGAGGCCGTAGAAAAGCGGGATAAGACAAAGCTTCCCCGCTCGAAATAATGAATAATCAAGTAACATTGCATTCAGGTTTGTTTTTTATCTGCTTATAGCCTTGTTAAATTATGCAACTCTTCTGCAGCTCATTGTAAATCTTTTCATCACTAATCGGCATCACAGGAAGTCAGATTAGATAGGTTATTCAAGTGGTTCAATTTTTAATAACCACATTTCTCACTTCTTGGAATGCTATGATACTTGTGTAATTGAATTGTGGTGTGTCGTTTCCAAGGAATTTAACTGCTGCCAATTCTCAAGATTTTCAATTTCATCCAGAGGTGTATGACATGGGTTATTCTACGGTAAAAATCTTATGCCATAAATCACACAACTTTAATTAACGTGTCATAAGGCTTGGCTGGATAATCGTCGTTTTTTCGGGACGATTAAAGAAAAGTCTTGGGTCGAAATTATGCAAAGGGGTGCCTGCCTGCTAATATTCATAATGAACAGCACATCGCTCTTTACCTTATTAGATCATGGTTGGACGTGTTGGTGCCATTTCTCTCAACAATTTGAACCATTTTGACAACGTTTATTAACGGAGTAAGTCGAAGTAGCATTAAGAATATACCTCCCAGAAGGTCTTTATTATTAATGAATTAAAATATTTAAATCTTAAGCAACTACTGTAAAGATATCATGAATATCATTGATCAACAAGCCCATTGGAATAAAGCAGGTATGGTTATATATATAGTGCTCATCTCTAACATATATATACCATATATATAGAGTCAATAGACCAAAAAAAAAAAAAATCCATTTACGCGTCGCCATCATCACTTACCAAAAGTTGAATGTCACATTCTATACCAATTTGTTCATTTGGATGAATCTCTACTGTAGTATTTATCTAAACTACGCAATTCTCTCGACTACCTTGCACAATACGCCCAAAACATACCTAATCATCATGATATCCATACTCGCAGTCTGGTCGCAGACGTTAATCAACACCATGAAGCTTTCATGTTATCTCATCGCTTAATTTCAAAATTTTCAAATCATATCTAATGGCTTTACGTTTCACATGCAACATAATTCTAGGTTGTTGGGGTTCTCCGAGTAATTAGGTAGTTGCTATCATTGTATGTCTTGTGATAGGCCGGACCTACAAGCCAATTACTTTTCTAAGTCAAAGTGTATTTATGTAAATATCTTCACGTATATCATAAATTTACTGGTTCAACGTAGTAATTTTTGAGATTTGAATCCAATTATATACCATGCAATAAACCTGTAAGGTAAGAAGTTCAAAAGGGAACGTGCGGCTCATGCATACCGGCGTTCCGACATTTAAACCTCTCCAAAATGACTGACATCATTCATTACCCAAGAATTTTGTGCGCCAAAAGAAATAAGGGTTTATTTTTTTGATCTTTAGGAATCACTCATTCGGTCGACCCTATTTCCATTACATTTTATATTTACCTCCTGTTGAGTTTGTACAAAAGCTTTGTTTAAAATACAACTGCCACTGTATAATGGACAACCAAGAAGCAGTTGAACAGCCGTTCTATGTGAATGCGAAACAGTATCACAGAATCCTGAAGAGACGGATAGCCAGGTCCAAGCTTGAAGAGTCGCTAAAAGTTGCTCGGGGCCGTAAGCCATATCTTCATGAATCGCGACATAAGCACGCCATGCGCCGACCCCGAGGCCAAGGAGGACGATTCCTGACTGCTGCGGAAATAGCAGAACGAGAACGAAAAGAACTGGAAGAAAAGCAGCAACAGGAACAAGGAGAAGGATCGGATCATCAGCAAAACAGTGCTGGTGATGACAACAGTAACACTAACAATGACAATAATAATGCGCAGGCTAATTCGGACAACAGCGATGAACAGCCTTCATCAATTCTTAATAACGCTTCTAACGACCATCACAACTCGGATTCCAACCCTCCCTTCACTTCTCTACACGAATCTAACGATTCTTCTGAATTGAATCCCAACATTGAGTCCACCCTTCTCAACCATGCGGATTCTCACGAGGACATCGGGATCCACGATACTAATCCTTTCTTTTAAACAGAAAACCTTTATATATTTATAATTTGTGTAATAATATCAATATGGGCTCATTATTTGTTTCATGTTTATTTGATTGGTTAAAAGAAAAAAGAAAGACAAACGGAAAGATATTTTCGTATTAGATGCACTATTTAGACAACGGGAGGTAAAGTAGTCTTGTTCTTTCGATAGATGATGCAACCGCCTCTTCGACTTTTGTCGCAACTGCTGTGGATAGGTTCGATGGAAGAACATAGCTTTTTCCGAATAGTCGTGCAACATAGAGGATATCAAAGCAGATTTGAAGATTTGTTTGTTCGGCTGAAGGCACAGGAGGTAGATGGCCAATGGTATCTTCGGGAGAATTATTCTCATTATCTTTATCAGTCTCTTCGTCAGATTTCGTTTCCTCTGTAACTGAACCATCCCCCCTCTTTGTAACCGAATAATCTTCTCGCTCGGCAACCAAATCATCTCCTCCCTCAGTAACTGAATCATTTTCTCCCTTAGTGACCGAACTGTCGTCTCTCAACTCCGAATCAGCAGGAGAATGGCTTTGACTGTCATTTTGAGTAGTTTCTTCCGCATTAACCGCAAGTTCGTCGAGTTTTGTTTTGAACTGCTCATAGGCCGTGTCCCGCAGAATCGTCACACCATCCGTATAGCCCCAAAGAAGATCATCGTGACCAAGAAGATTTACAGTTTCCGTTGTTAAATAGATTAGTTTTGAAGCAAGTATCAATGACGGGGTTGTTGGAACCTTTTCATCCTCCTCAGTTGTAGTCCACAGATCGATGCAAATGGAAGTTGACAAATCTGAGGGGGAGATGTCAATAGGTGGAATCTTTTCCGCCAAGGATTTATACCTAGGTAACAAAATCTTTTCCACCTTGGAATTGACTTTCAAATTGGAATCTTTTTCTCTCAACAGATTCACAAAGTGCTCCAGGCATAACATAGACCGCACAATAAATGTTTCTTCATTGGGCCTCTTGTCTAGGTTGTCCGCAAAAGCGTCATATGCATTTACAATGTACTCGTTCATTGAGGTAACGAAAGCCTTATGATTGTTTGCGATAGCACAATCCTCCTCCTTCCGCCATTCTTCATCTGCCTCGTCATAGTCCAAGTCATCATCATTATCATGGCTGTTCAAGTATGAAATAGAAATGTGGTTCTTGAGACGTTCAACCTCATCAATGGATGCCTTGATAGTACATACTGTTTCGTACCATTTTTCGACCTCGTTTCCAACTTTATATGCACTAGATACGCTGCCGATTGTAAAAATTTTCAGGGTTGAGAAGATAGCGTTAACAGAGTCAATGTTCAAAGGCACCGATGAGAATAGATCTGCATTCTTGGTGGTATCATCCCACGGTGTCTGGTCAATATATGCCAACTTCATGGTATCATTTTTGATTATGTCGTTAAAACGGCTAACCCAGCATTGACGAATTGCCGTGCTTAATAAGATATCGCTGTCGTTACGTTTGAGTCGTCTCAACACCCTGTTTTCCTTGAACAATTCCAAAACATCGCGATAGGTCCGGAGCATCACGTCCAAGGATGTTGCTGAGTTGAAAATTTCTGGCAGGTGTTTTGAAAACAGGTCAATTACTGTATATCCAAAATCTCGTTGCTTTTGCATCACCTCGTCAGATGCTGCTGTAGATTTGCCTGGCTTGATACCTTTGACGGCATTATCTGGAACACTTCTGGCCTCAACTACATTCCTGGGAAGCCATTTTTTATATTTTCTAACATCCAGTTCATATAACTCTTCAAACTCTGGAGAATTCAAAAGAGAATAGACTTCGGATTGCTGGACCACCGTTCGATGGATCTGATTTCGTCCAAACACCTGCTCTGTAATGAACAATGTGTTATTAACTAGTTTTAAAGCTTCCACCAGGGAATCCTGTACGATGCTTTGGACATATCTTTGTCTCAACTCCAGGAAATTGGTTAACATCTCCATGACGGACAATCCGTTTAATATCATATATGCAACAAACACGTCCACTGGATTGTTATAATCCCTTCCAATTTCTAATAGTTCATTGGTGAGCATCTGACTGAAACGGGCTTTCAAGTCTGTCAATTCAGTGTCCTGCTGGTTGCCCAACAACTCTGACAAATAAAAGACCCGGGCCAGACAAACATAATTGTTCCCCAAATTCAATTGATATCGCAAGTATAAAATTGCACTTTTATAAATCTGTTTAACGGATTCATGTTGCAATTTCCCTCTTCTATCCTTATACGTTGGATTTTCATATCTTGCAATATTATCAACTCCAGCACCCCAAATGCGATATTTCTGCTTCCCACACATGTTATTCAGCTTATTCTCCTGTTCTATGCTGATCTCATTCATGCTATCGATTCTATCTGCAGTTTCTAGCAGGTCCCTGTACTTGTCCCCAATTAGTCCACGAAGTTCCTCTCGCTTTTCACCAGCCCGCCGATTCAGCTCACTCTGTAGCCCCCGAATCTCCGGAATCCCATATTTCACAAATATATCTTCCCATGTTGCAAATTGTGTCGCATCCACAACCATCTTGCCCAGTTCAATATTGTCTTCCACACTCGACTGTTCAACCACGTTCTACACCGAAATGTGTGTTGTGTTACCTACACTTGGTCACCCACCGTACAAGTTATGATGTATATATATGAACGTTTTCCCCCCAGAAACAACTTCAGAGCAGATTGAATATTATTGTGTAAACCAGGTCTTTACAGGTCTATATATGACAAGGTATGCAAAATGTTCCCCAGAGTGGCTGATGTCAGAAGGGCCGCGTTTTTTTTTTTTTTTGAAAAGGAACTACAGCGCTGACAACTTTTTCATGACATGAAGTCCTTAATCTAAATATTGACAATTGAATCCACAGTAGAACACTTTTACACATCGTTTCGGAGAAATCGAATGTAAACATTCTGTCACAGCAAATTATCCACCTCCTGATCACGTGTTGGGGTTTCTTAGTAATAAACTTTTTTATAGAGCGTTTAATTTGAAATATAAAAAGGAGACAATGCCACCCATTTCTATTTGGTTTGCCACCTATGAAGTGCGCTTGTCTCTTTGGGTACTACTAGATTTATCTGGGGACGTGGTGAGACTGATCTTGTCCGGTCAGTTCAATTGGACTGCCAGCATCTGGTTATTTAATATACATACCGGCGACGTACTACGACGAGACATTTGGAAAAATGAGCCTTGGAGCCTCAATCCTCGACTCAATTCGGTCATACGAGTTCCATGTCATTCATCTATTATGGCCACTGGTGGCAGCGGTTTTACAGATATCTGTAGATTCATGCAGGTGTAGCGGTTTACAGCGCTTGGGGACTAATCAGTGGTTAGCCTCATTTTATCGGAGATGACAATAATCGCGCTGACTGGAAGAGTGACGCAATGCGCGTCCGGCATTCCGCCCCGAGATCCGAGACATTCACCAGGGGAAATTTTCAGTGGAATGTGCGGCGATTTTTTTTTTTTTTTTTTTTTTCTTTGTAAAATTGCGTGCGTGTTTTTTCCCCCTGGCCAGTAACTAATTCT
>PPJG02000007.1:103966-168027 GCA_003705695.2 Blastobotrys serpentis | reverse complement strand
GTTATAACGACCTAATAGTCATTCTTTTTAGTTTTCTCTCACCATGTCTTATGAAAAATTAGGAGCTCCTGGACTTTCGCTCCAAAACTCGCCTGCTGTTGCGGTTTTTGCCTACTGCATGTCATCTATTATGATGACAGTTACCAATAAATATGTCCTTTCTGTTGGTAACTTCAATTTCAACTGTATCCTCTTGGCAGTTCAATCCGCCGTGTGTTTGGCTGTCATTTACACTTTGAAGGTGTTTGGAGTTGTCAACTTCAGAGAATTCAATCCTAGCGAAGCTAAAAAATGGTTCCCTATTTCCTTTTTGTTGGTGTCCATGATCTATACTGCCTCTAAGGCCATGCAATTTTTGTCCATTCCAGTCTTCACCATTTTTAAGAATGTGACTATTATTCTTATTGCCTACGGTGAAGTCTTGTGGTTTGGTAGCAGTGTCACCCCAATGGCCCTGCTTTCCTTCGGCTTGATTGTCCTTTCTTCTGTTGTCGCCGCCTGGGCCGACATCACTAGTACTCCAGTCGGCGAGGATGCAGTTGCCTCTGCTTTCAACATTGGATACTTCTGGATGTTTGCTAACTGTTTATCCAACGCAGGCTTTGTCTTGTTCTTGAGAAAGAGAATCAAGTTGTTCAACTTCACCGATCTTGACACCATGTTTTACAACAATTTGTTGTCCATCCCAGTCCTCCTTCTTGGATCCTTGTTGTTTGAAGATTGGAGCCCAGAAAATGTGTTGAGAAACTTCCCTGTTGACTCCCGTCACATCGTCGTCGGAATTATGGTCTTGTCCGGTCTGTTCTCCCTTGGTATTTCTTATACTTCTGGATGGTGTGTCAGAGTCACCTCATCTACCACATATTCCATGGTCGGTGCCCTCAACAAGCTTCCAGTTGCCCTTTCTGGTTTAGTCTTCTTTGACACTCCAGCTACCTTCTCCAACGTCGGTGCTATCTTCTTGGGCTTCTTGGCCGGTGTTGTCTATTCCGTTGCCAAGATTAAGCAACAAAAGGAAAAGGAAGCAAGCCTTCCAACTAATAACAAAGCATGAACACATAAATATACGTACCAAAAACTATAGAAATTAATCTGAATTGGGTTATGTCCAACTCTCTTTCACAGCAGCTCCTTGAGCTCTTGATAAAGCAATTGCAGTTTGATACGTTGCTCCGGCAGCATGGAGTATAGAAGCCCATATAATTTGCTTCGATTGATTGGAACAAATTGCCCAGTTAGTAATCGCTTTACTACCCCAAACGATAGGTAATGCATTCTAAGTCGTTCCCCGAGTATGTGGTATTGGTGGAATAAATGGCCGAGGCCTAAAGGAACCGGCTTCAACGACACATTCACTTGGACTGCTGATGATTCATTGATGTCAGTTCTCTGTCCCGCACTCAGCCATCTGTAACGGTGTGTATCAAGATCCAAATCTAAGCTGATGCCGCCAGGGATCCGTTTCGAATCCTTCACTCGCAGCAAAATCGCAAACAATGGAAAATGGTTCAAGCACGCCAAGCTCGATTCGCATATACCGCACACAAGAACAATTGATAATCTTGCAGCTGCAAACGTGAGATAGAACACCAAAACCGTAGGCAGAAGGAATATGAGCACAGTGAAAAAGATGGTGCCCATAAGCAATTGGTCCAATTCATAGTTGCACGAGTCAATACGGTTACGCAACACGTTCCTCTTCTTACCTCGGAATAGATGGAATAAGGATTGCAAAACCACCAATTGCCAATGATATATACGGGCTGACGCAATATAAAAGCAATACACATGAAAGGTCATCATTGAAAGAAGATCAGCAATAATAGAAATCGAATATGTTGCCCCGGCATATCCAGAAAGCGCAATGAGTTGAATAATCAACTTGAAATAAGGTCTAAAGACCAACAATAAACTCCCCCAAAATTGAATCACCCATAGAAACAGTTCCCCAAAAAATGCAGCCAATTCATTGTTCAATTTCAGTCCACCAGGCCAATCCATCAACCAGAACATGTTATTCTGAAATTGAGTGGTCAAAACTTCATCCACTAGCGATGAAAGTGCTTCCACGATTTGGTCCGAATAATCTGATATAAGACGTCCCATTGCAACGCCAAGAATAATGTCATTCACCACAAGCCAGATGCTGTTGTAAAATCGAATGTATTCCACATTGATGTCAGTGTTGCTGAGCCAATCTTTCGACCTCTTACGTATTTTCAAATATTGCATCGGCCAATAACAAAATTGCTGCAATCTCAGATCAATTTGCAATGCCGTTGCAGAAATGTCCTTAAGTGCATACCAATTACTCCGAGGCTTCCATTCTATGATCCTCAAAACTGTTTCAGAAAAGACCCTCCCTAGCAAAATGATGGCAATAAAAACCCTAGCTACCAATGGTATCAACAAATCCCAAAACACGTCAACTATATGCCATATACCGTTGTTTACAGTTTTGGCTGATTCAATCACATGCTCGCTAACGCTCAAACGACGGCGTCTAGATTTAATCTTTGGAAATACAATTGAGGCATTCTTCCTCATCAGTTCGCCCAATTCATAACTGCAGTTGATTTGGGATATGCACTTTTTCAATATTCTGCCCCGTTTTTTTAAGCTTCGATCGTCCCGCAAGCTGTGATATTGAATCTTATCCGTTAGTATCGCTTTTTGTTCCTTGGCCTCCACCAAATTAGCTTCGTACTCTTCACTGATCACTGTTAATGTTGATTTCTCGGACAGTTCCAATGATATGGGGTATAGCGAATAGTACTGCATTCTATACGGCTTGGGCAAGTCAAATGTAATAACTTGAACTGAACTGTGGTATTTCAAATCATGTTCCGGATATCTCATTCCATCATCAAATTTGGCGGATATTGCTAATTGCGTCTTTTCTTTACAATTCACGGTCCCTAATACTTGCATTCTATTTGATCCACATAACTTATAAATATGTGGTGCTGGATTCTTGCTCCCCATCAACAGCTCATCTCGCTGCAACAACATATCAACCATAGAAGGCTCCAAGAATGGTAATGTAGTCACAATTACCATATCACTCTCGGAATTTTTCCAGCCTATAATTATAGATGTTTGATATCCATTTTGTCGTTCTAGTTTGAGTACATCGGCAGGCCAGAACACTCTCAGAACTTTATTCTCCATTATTGACCAATGGCTGGCAGTTCACTGGCTTCCGTATTATGCTTTTGTGGATATATAGTCTTCGTTGTTCTGTCCTAGTAAATCACCCGTACATGTCAGGGAAATTGTCAAAATGGGAGAGATCACATGATATTCACGTGACTATGATTATGGGCAGGGAGTTACACGACCTCTTTCTGTAGAGTTGCTGAACTTGAATATTTCGGAAATAGCGAAGAAAACAAGATGTAAGTCAATCACCATCTAATACATTCTACCTGAGTCCCTAATAATTTTGTTAACCCTGAATTGGCAAGCATCTATAATTCTATAACATCTTGAGTTGTTCCTATTCCACGGATGGAAATTGAAGCAAGTCAGCCTCAGTCTTTAGAGTTGTTAAAAACAAGTAAGCAATTAAATCAATATTACCTGAAGGCAGCTGAATGCTTCAATCCGGAATCTCAATTTATGAATAATTGAGAGTTTGGTACTTTGTTTTTTCTTTTTGCACAGCCCGCAAAATAATTTTTCAATATCCCTCCACGTTGAGGCTCACACAACTAAAAATAAAATGTTCCACGGAAAATCCCTACCGCCGCACTTGGTGTTCATGCTACAAGCGTAAAATAACAGAATTCGAAGGGGATCACTTTTACATTTATTATCCATCACGCTCCTCTAGTCGCCTAGATTATACAATAAACCAGCCATCATGCCCACTCCTCCTTCACAGGGAAGATCACGGAGCTGGAGCGCGTGGACACGAGACTCACACGGATCTGTGGAAGAAGTATCTTTGCAAGATCTAGAGCCAGCAGAATCGTCTGGTTCCTTCTCAGGACTGCTAACAGATGACAACAAAGAAGAATCAAATGTATATAAAGGTGTGAAGAACCTGTTTTTTGGCCGGTCCAATTCCTCAGGGGATCGCAGAAGGAAAAGCGAAGAGCCTACAACATCGGATATTTTGGAGCGCCCTAAATTCAACAGATCAGTAACCGAAGTTGGCAGTCGTAAGAAGTCTGCAGTAGAGTCAACTGCTAGTAAGAGTGAGGTCGATGTTTCAAATCCTTTAGAAACAAGCTTATTAGGTGGACAGAACCTAAATGTGATTAAGCAAGGTTTGAACGAAGCGTTAGGGAGTGACGGGAAGGGGACTTGGTTGGCTGCTGAGACAGGCTCATTATTTTCGAAACAGGGGTCAATAAAAAGTGCTAGCCCAAGTGCCAGTAGAACGGATTTAGGGGCACCAACACAGGCCGTCAACTCGGAGTATCGAAGATCCCAGCAAAGTGACCAAAATGATTCAATAAGCATGGTCGAAGAAGGATTGGGCACACCAAGGTTATCATCAAAACCTCACAGTACAGAACTCTCTCCGGGGAAACAGTTATCCCAGTTGGTGCGTCAATTTTCGTCTCGAGTTATATCAGGTTCAGAGAGATCCCATTCTCCTAGACCTAGTTCTCAACGGAACTCAACTTCCTTGGAACCCCCACTTCCGCATTCAGACACAAGCTACAACCGCGATAGCTATTTGTCCGATCAGGATAAGGAAAGATCAAGTTCAATTCGTCAATCAACTCCTATTGTTCAGGTTGATGACCATTCTGAAGACGGAAATAATGCTACTAACCTGGATATGTTTGATGTCAACGGGGACGAAGATATGATTGATCCTCAACATTCAGTTTTTGCCCTTGACTTGGACTCTTCTGAAGGTTCAGAAAGAGGTACGGATGAGGAGGTCAGCTATTTGGAACCTCAGTTGTGTGGGAGATCACTATGTCTATTCGACAAAAGCAGCAAGTTCAGACGGAATCTATATCAACTTTTGCATGAAGTTTGGGTTGAGCCTTTATTGCTTGTTCTAATCTTAACCCAACTTATAGTCTTATCTTATCTAATGTCGCCAAATATTTTTGATCACGATGCAGATGATCATGACCCTATTAACCTGAACTGGGGACAGCATTGGTCCAATTGGGTGATCCTTGCTTTATTTATCATTTATACTCTAGAGTCTTTCGCAAAAATAATTGCGTACGGACTGTGGGATGATTCTCAATTAGTTGATGGTTCAGATTCCACTCTTCAAAATTGGAAAAACAACTCGTTTTTTAATCTGTTCAGAAAGGATAAGAACAAATTCACTACAAAGAAACAAGCTCCTGTAATTTTACGAACGCTAACAACATTTATTTCCTCTGGAAATGCAAGTGATGAAAAGAAATTTCAGCCCACCGCTGTAGAAAGAGCCTACCTTCGAAGCAGTTGGAATCGTGTTGACTTCGTCTCAGTGGTGTTTTATTGGGCCTTCCTTCTAATGACCATTAATAACTATGAGAATGAGACTCGGTTTTTCTCATTCAGAGTACTGGCCCATTTAAGGATATTGAAATTACTCAATTTAACTCACGGGACTTCTGCTGTCTTAAGAGCTATAAAAAAGGCTGCACCGTTACTAATAAACATTGCCATCTTTATCGGATTTTTTTCGTGAGTATTCTGGATTGTCATGGGCTTAATTTTTTTTTTCTTTTTTTGAAGAAGAATTATTTGTTCTAACCTACGGAATTTTTTTAGTATTGTACTAGCTATCATCGGCGTCCAAAGTTTCAAAAGTTCTCTCAGGAGAACATGTGTATGGGTGGATAAGTTTGGTGTCGAGGCAAATTACACCACGCAGAACTTTTGCGGTAGCCATTTGAATAACGTAACTTATGATGTTGAGCCGTATGTTTTTACGGACGGCAGACAAGGGAAACAAGCGAAAGGATTCACCTGCCCTGCAAATAGTATCTGTGTCAGTGATGAGAACCCGAATAATGGTACACTTTCTTTTGACAACTTCTTCAATTCATTGGAAATGGTATTTGTTGTCATGTCACAAAATACCTTTAGTGACATCATGTACCACACCACAGATACCGACTACCTGGTCGCTGCTTTATTTTTCGTCGCCGGCGTGCTGGTGTTAAACTTCTGGCTGGTTAATCTTCTTGTGGCAGTGATTGTTTCTTCGTTTAGACTGGTTAGAGAAGAGCTGCAACGAGATGGATTTTCTTTCATTGAAAAATACTTCATATTTAAATGGAATCCTCAGAGAGATGATCATTTGAAATATTTGATTAGGAGTAAATGGGGCCGGAAGTATCACCAATTTTCATTTATTTTTACTCTGATAATTGCAGCAGATCTCATTGTTCAATGCTCATTAACCGATGAGTCGTCCCCGGATCATATCAACTTTATTTATCATTGGCAAATTTGGACCACTGCAGCATTGACTTTTGAGATAATTACCCGTTTTTGTTTGTATTTACCTTACTGGCGTGCATTCTTTTTCAGTAAAGGTAATTGCACTGATACTGTCTTATGTGTGGCTTGCATTATCATCTTGCTCCCGTTTGTTCATGACCATGAAATTCTTTACGCCTGGTTATCAATTTTCCAGATCATGAGATTTTATCGGATTGCTATAGCTGTCCCATTTGTGAGGAGGCTTTGGCAACGGGTGCTCGGTGGTTACAAAACAATCTTCAACCTTACAATTTTCCTCTTTCTGTTTATATATCTTTGCTCTGTTCTCGCCGCTTTATTGCTCAGAGGTGTGATCCCCGAGGAAGACGATGGCGAGGCCCTTGACTGGACATTTTTTGACTTATCCAACGCATTTGTGGCGATGTATGTTATCTCATCGACAGAGAATTGGACCGATGTGGTATACCCAGCAGTGGAATCTGGTAGATCTATAATTTCCAGAGCCTGTATTGGGGCTTTTTTGATTTGTTGGTTTGTTGTTTCCAGTTTTGTTGTGGTCAATTTGTTCATTGCCCTTATTACCGAAAATTTAAAGGTCTCACCAGAAGTCAAGAGAAAGGAACAAATTAGAATGTTTGTCAAGGAATATGCTACTAAAATCAACAAATCTAACTATTTGACCGGTGGGTTAAAAGCTGTCAAGGGCTTGGTTTCGAAAGGAAAGAAAAAGAACGACTCATCTACGACTAACCCGGAGTCTGGTGATGCAGTGTTTGACATGCTTTTGGAACGTCATGTTGTTGAAGAGTTTTTGTCGGATAATGAAGAGGAAAGTATTGGAAAAAGCGATGACCCGGCAAGGTTTGAAATTGGTAGATCCATCAAATCACAGTGGAGAAAGCTGAAAAAGGTTTTCCGTAAAAGTGACCCGTCAGAAATGAACCCTTTTTTGGATAGAAATGAAATTGCGGACAGTGGCCGTTCTCACCCTACGAATTTGGCCAAAGATTTTTTGGATTCACAAAATGAACGTCAGCAGCGTCGTCAACAGTTTTTAAAAGATAACCCAGACTATGATGTTGCATTATGGTTTTTACATCCCAATCATAAAATCCGAAAAGCGTGCCAGAGTATTGTTGCATCCAGTCATGGCATTCGTCAAAATGGTGTAAATCCTAAACCAATTGTTTGGTATTCATTCTCTATATTCATGTTGACTGCTACCGTAGCTTTGGTGTGCATTGCATGTGTAAACACTCCACTCTATTACAAAAACTATACTGAACATCATGGATTTAGTGCCGCAAATTGGATTACGTTTACCGACGCTTTTTTTGTTAGCATCTTCTCAGCAGAAGCGGTAATCAAAATCATTGCTGATGGATTCTGGTTTACACCAAATGCATATGCTAGATCTAGCTGGAACAAGATTGACTTGTTCGTTTTAATCTCCCTATGGATTAACTTGATCAGTGAAGTTTTTTTCAGTGGTTACGTTTCCCGGTTTGTTCGTTGTTTTGAAGCATTCAGAGCTCTGCGTTTGTTAAGTGTTAGTTCAACAGCTCAGCAAACTTTCCATGATGTTATTATAGTTGGTCTTGGGAAAATTGTCGGAGCAGCATTAGTCTCTCTGTGTTTACTTTTCCCATATTCCATCTGGGGATTGAATATATTTCATGGGAGATTGTATGAGTGTAATGACAGCAACGTCGAATCATTTTCTGAATGCATCAATGAATACGCCGCGTCGCCTTTCAATTGGGACGTGACTAGCCCTAGGGCTATTACCAAGCCGTACTACGACTACGATACTTTTGCGCATTCTTTTTTGGTGTCCTTCGGTATTATTTCCTTAGAAGGATGGGTCGATGTTTTGCTATCGGTAATGAGTATCACTGGGAAGGATAGCAACCCACAGCCAAACGCTTCCCGTTATAATGGAATCTTTTCAATTTCTTATCAGATCTTGAGTACCATTTTCATTCTGACATTGTTTGTGGCGGTCATCATCAAGAACTATTCGGAAACCAGAGGAACTGCATTTTTAACTGACGACCAATTGTCGTGGTTTGAAATTAAGAAGATCTTAAACCTGGTGAAGCCGTCACGGAGACCTCCTGATTGGAAAGAGGGTACTTTCCGGCATTATCTCTTAGCCAAAGTGCAGGATAAAGAGTCTTGGATTTACCGTGTTGAAAAAATATTACTCAGTTGTTTGACTATTCTTCTTTGTATTGAATACTATCCAGAGAGTGATACAATGGTCTCGGTAAGATTTGCCCTACTTCTATTAGACACTTTGGTGTTTGTTGTGCTGTTTTTGTCAAAAGTTTATTGTTTGGGATTCAAGTTATTTGTCAAGCGAAAATGGGAGGTATTTGGATTACTGGTAACTACCTTTGGTTTTGTGTGTACGATGATTGGTATTATTGGGTCCTGGAATGATGTGTTCTATAACTTTCAGAAACTTTGCTTGGTAGGAACTATGTTGTTATGGATTCCTCGAAGTACACGATTGGACCAATTGTTCAAAACAGCGACTGCAAGTTTCCCTGTTATTGGGAACTTGCTTGTTACTTGGTTTATTTTATATTTGGGCTATGCTATAGCCTTTAACCAAGTGTTCGGTTTGACAAGGATAGGTCCAAATGGTTCCGGTAATATTAATTTCAGAACGGTTCCGAAAGCTTTAATTCTACTGTTCAGAATGAGTTGTGGGGAAGGGTGGAACGAGTTGATGACGGATTTCCTGGTTTCCCCTCCACACTGTGTACAAGGAGCCGGATTCACAGATTCTGATTGTGGAAGTCATGCATATGCGTACATTTTATTCATCTCGTGGAATATTGTCTCCATGTATATCTTTGCCAATATGTTCGTTTCGTTGATTTACGAGAATTTCAGCTATGTATTTCAAGGCACCAGTTCCGATATTACCAGGCATGATATTAAGCTGTTTAAGAGGGCCTGGGCTAGGTTTGATCCGGATGGGACTGGTTTTATAAAGACTGATGACCTGTACAAGTTTTTAAGAAGTACAGATGGATATTTCAGCTTGAGCATCTATAATGGAAAGTATACTGTCAAGGATATATTGCGAAATTCCAGAGCAGAGACTGACGATATATATCATGTTGATCGTCTTGCATTAAATGGCTATTTGAAGAATATGTCTGGTATTGTTTATAAACAGAGAAGGGGAATTTTTGAAATATTTTGTACACAGGCAATTATGGAGGCGCACCCTGAAAAGGGAATTTCGTTCAACAAACTGCTATTACAGTTCCCCCTATACAAGACCATGGATGAGAACAAGTGTTTGAAGTGAGTATACTTAGTCGATTTTTTGATTTGTTGTGTGTCTGTGGTGATTGACTAATGATTTTAGATTGGATGACTATTTGAAGCGGAAGATGCTGTTGCAGCAAGTGGAGCTTGAAATTCTCAAGAAGAAATTAAAGGGTTTCTTAGAGATGGTCTATTTACGCAAAAAATATCTTCAGGAGATACGAGATGGAGAATTTGACCTTGGTGCATCAGAAAAATACAATAGCGGAGTTTTCAGCGGTATTTTACCAAAAATCGATGTTACAGAATCTAGTGGTGATGGAGGGCGACGTTTGCCAATGCTCCAACCTCCACCAATATTCACCACCAATAGTAGACACGACAGTAGTGACGAGGGGGAAGAATGTGAAAGTCCTATTCGCGGTAGATACACTGAAGAAGACGCCGAAGGATCTATATCTACTTCGTACAATCAACATCTCACTGTGAAATCTACAAGTCCCAGACGTGGAGGCGTTGGTAGACGAGGCAGCGATACAAGCAGTGACAATGAATTCAAATAAATGTGATGAACTTACACAATGACGCAGACATTATATATTTATTATTGCCTTTATTCTTTTGCAAACTTTTTTTTTTCAGTGATGTACATAAATTGCATATCAATATACATATTTGCAAGGATTTATATTTACATTGGTCATTAGCACGTTAAATCGGTTATTTCTTCTTCTTCTTTGGAGCTTCAGCAGCAGGACCTAAAAACTCGTTAGCATGTTTCGTTTAGGGGTTGTCGTGTTTGAAAGATGAACCTTACCCTTAGATTTTGCTGGTTTTCCTTTTCCCTTCTTTCTACGGGCCGCAATCTTCGTTAGACGTCTAACTTCGGCATCGTCATAATGGTTTCCTTCAGGATTGATTTGACGCAGCTCCTTTAAGCTCAAAACGTCTGGTCTATAATAATTTCTGATTATGTCTCCCTTTAGTCGCTGACGAAGGATTTTGGCACCATTTCTAGTTTGCTCAGGATTAAAAGTTTCACGGAAGATGCTTGTCGATAGCTTCATAACCTGAAGCATCCGGGCTTTTGATGGCATTAATGATGACATGCTAGAATGCTAAACTGATATTAATGAAAAGTGAAATTTTATTCTCATACACTTTGGTGTGTCGGTTGGGACAGTAGAAAGTATGAGTTGTGTGGTGGTGTTATTTGCGAAACCCAGTGAACGTAAATTTCAACTGCGACTCGACTTCGGAACCAATAACTGTCATTTATTCAATATTCAGCTTAAGGTTCTAAGTGATGCTATAATTGAATGTAAAACTTTGGATAAAGAAAATAAGAATCCGATGTGACGATGATACTAGACCGAGTTGTTGAATTGTACTAAAATGACGTGGAAAACCTTTTCTTGACGCCCTTGGGGCGTGGCTGTGGAATTGCACCGCCACATATTTTTTTTTTTTTTGATTTTTTATAGACCAACCATTTAACCCAGAGGCAAACTGCTATCAATTTTTTTTTTCATTACTAATTTTCCGTAAAAATGTGGCTGTGATTATACACTGCCACTTTAATCTGGTACTTACTTTGCATCAATTACTTAGACACAAAAACAAAATTTATAAAAACTATTTTATGACGCCAAATTCTATAAATTACTAAGCTGATGTGATAGTACCCATTTCTTTTGTCAGTGCGAAAGGTTAAAAGTTCTTCGAAGTTGTAGAAGATACTAGAATGAATTCATTATATGGAAGATACGCTTTTAGGAAGCTTAAAACCGGGTAACTACGGAATGTCTGAATAATCACGGAATTTTTTTTTTTTTTTCAGGAATATTTATCAGCATCAAAATCCCTAACTGGAAGAATGGAAAAGAGACAAAACGAAAGCGAGAGTGACTTTTCGAAAAGACAAAAGACTACAATGACAGAAGACAAGAATAACGATTTCAGTTCTGTTGGAGAAGCAGTCAACCAAGTTAATGCATCCGACTTGCCTACAACTGGTGCCGAAGATGCCCAAGGACACCCAGTTAATGAAATTGAAAGTTTGTGTATGAACTGCCATGAAAATGGTACTACAAGATTGCTCATGACGCAAATTCCATATTTCCGAGAGGTTGTCTTGATGTCCTTCTTTTGCGAGCATTGTGGATTCAAGAATGCCGAAATTCAACCAGCCGGTCAAATTCAAGATAAGGGTTCTAAGCACGTTTTCCAAGTGGACAACGCTAAGGATCTCAGCAGACAGGTTGTCAAGTCTGAAAATGCAAGCTGTAAATTTGCAGAATTGGATATCGAGATCCCAGCCAAGAAGGGTCAACTTACTAACATTGAAGGTTTATTGAACCAAATCCACACTGATCTGTCTTCTGATCAACCAGTCCGAAAGCATGTTGATCCAGAAGGTTATGAAAAGATTGAAGAGTTTTTGCAAAAGGTGGCTGACGCTATGGAAGGTAAGATTCTTCCGTTAACCTTTACATTGGATGATCCAACTGGTAATTCTTGGATCGAGTTTATCCCTGGTGAGCCATCCCACAAATGGTCTCATATTGACTACTTTAGAACCAGGGCGCAAAACAATGCTCTTGGAATTTCCCAAGAACAAGTTGAACAAGCTGCATCTGTAGGAAGACAAATTCAAGAACCAACCAACACTAATAGAAACGCATCTGCCACCGAAGCAATTGAAAAGGAGGCCAGTGAGATTGAGAACTTCCAAGGCGAGGTTCAAACGTTCACTGCTACCTGTCCTGCCTGCAGCGGTCCTGAATGTCCTACGCATATGAAACCAGTCGAAATCCCACATTTTAAGGAGGTCATCATCATGAGCACTCTTTGCCATTCCTGTGGCTACAAGTCCAACGAAGTCAAGACCGGAGGTGCTGTTCCAGAAAAGGGTCGCAGAGTTACCCTCAAGGTTGATGATGCAGACGATCTTTCTAGAGATATTCTTAAATCTGAAACTTGCGGGTTGTCCATTCCTGAATTGAACTTGGATTTGACTCCAGGTACATTGGGTGGCAGATTTACCACTTTAGAAGGTATCTTGCGTCAAGTCCATGAAGAACTCCATGGTCGTGTCTTCAGCGAACAACACGACTCGATGGATGATTCTACTAAGGCCAACTGGAACAGTTTCTTGTCCAAGTTACAGACTGCCTTTGAAGGACACTCTGAATTCACCGTGATTATGGAAGACCCATTAGCTGCATCTTATATTCAAAACGTTTATGCTCCAGATCCGGATCCTAACATGACTGTTGAGGATTACGAAAGAACTGCTGAGCAAAACGAGGATTTGGGGTTGAATGATATGAATGTATAATAATAATAATAATAATAATAGAGGTTTGATATATATATATATATTTGTTACTATGACTTGATAACATTTAAATGAATGCGATGGTTTAGAAGAGTGAATCGAATTACTGGTGTACAAAACCCATGCAGGTGGAATAAGTTATATACATTTAACGCTTTGGAAGGATGGATGCCGAAGCCTTATATCTTTGGACAATACGTTCAATACCGTCCAAACCCTGTTTGAGGGAATCCATTGGAGGTCCATATGACAAACGCACGTAGTGGAACATTGGGGAATCGTGGAGTTCTCTACGGGCAACAGGGTTCAAGTCAAAGAAGATACCAGGGACAGTGATAACCTTTTCATTAAGACACTCTTGGAAGAAACCAAGAGCAGTCTTAATTTTACCTGGCATATGAGAAAGATCCAACCAGAGGTAGAAGGTAGTATCTGGAACCTTACGGAAATGGAATCCCATAGCTGTAAGACGTTCAATGCAGTAATCACGCTTTTCTTTGAAGTGCTTTTGTAACGCAGCCATTTCCTTTCTTACCAAAGTAGGTTCGAGCATTGGGATAGCAGCCTTCTGGAATGGTGCGTTGGTACCACCATCAAGGTAGGAACCAGCCGATGTAAGCGCTTGGATGTACCTTTTTGGACCTAAGATCCAACAGACTCTCCATCCAGGCAATCTAAAGGCCTTGGTAAGACCATCGAGAATAAGGACTGGATCAACGTTGACATCCTGGACATAAGATGCAGACGAGATGGAGGAACCGTCACAATCGGAGCCATAATAATATCTCGAATAAAATTCATCCATAATAAGCAAACATTGCTGACGACACATGTCGTGTAACTTTTCAAGCCCCTCACCTTGGAGACATTGACCAGTTGGGTTACGAGGGTTTGAGGTGATCATTGCAGTGACACCACGTTGCAGCTCCTTGGCAACAGTATCTAAATGAACTTGATAATTGTCTGACTCTTCCAATGGAACCGGGATAGCTGCAAAGTTCTTGAACAGGGACAACATTTCAGAATAGGCAGTGTAATCTGGCAAGAAGAAGGACATGTAACAGTCTCTCAGGATGGAGGCAATTCTGATCAAACCGGCACGACCACCTGGGACAATACACACATTTTCATGTGTATACTTAGATTCCATTCCCTGTCTATAGTGTTCATTGTAGAGGTTTGCAACCGCTTCTCTAAGTTCAGTTAAACCGGAGGTAGGTGCATATTCTCTTTCGTTCACACCAGATTCAACGTATTCTGGCTTTTCCATGCAGCCTGGGATTGGGCCAACTTCTGGGGCACCTTGGCCAAAATTGGTCCAGGTAGGGTCGTCAGCAGTATATCCTTTGGCACCTGCCTGCTCGGTGGCCCAGATAACACCGGTTGAGTTATGCGAATTGTCCAAACCAGGGTACTTGTGAACAGGTTGACAATACACATCTGGAAGAGGGATTGGAGTAGAAACACCGGAGGCGCTCTGGAAAATAGGTGGTTCTCTGGCATCACCCGAGGTGAAGGAAGATCCATTCTCTAGAATAACTGAGCGACGACGAGGTGGAAATTTTTCCGGTGAAGGTGGGGAACCAGAAAGATTGTTCGAGTGCATGTTTTTGTTAACTTGTTTATTGAAGAAGTCCATTTTGATGCCGTCTGTCTATATATAGCAGAGAGAATCTAGTAGTGAAAGTGGGGAGCGGACAGAGGGAGTGATTATTCCGGGTGGGAAACTGGCGCAGTGACTCTTCTGTGTAAGGATATGCCCGAAAGTAGGAATTGGCCGTTTATTCCCGACGCCGCACAAAACTGATAGTGGGGGAGTTTTTGTTGTTTTTTCCGGATTTTGACCATATTTTGACACTTTTCCAGATTTTCGGATACGAGTGACGTATATATATGGTTAATTGACAGCGTTGAGAATGATGGTGATATTTTTCCGCAAAGCGGTAGAGCAGTTGGAGTGCTCGATGGCTCTGTTTCTAAGTGCTCACAGTTGACCTTATTCCGATATTCGCCGATCCAGAGACGATCATCATTATTTTGGTTTTCCTTTGTTTGGTGACATTATGTTCCTTGTTTGATACGAGAACAACCTCATCCTGTTGTTAAGAAAATTAGAGTACTTGCTGTTCTCTTCAGTAGTTTTGATAATAGATAATTACCTTGGGTTTGTTTAATTATACTCAATCAAAACTGTTGTTCCTTTCTGTCCAATGCACAACCGTTGCCAAGGCCCGCTATCGAGATTTCGGTGAAAACCGAAATAGAAATTTGGGGGGCCCAACCGTGACAAGTGACAGGTTACTACTAGTAAACAGATAGATTAAAGTGACATTCGGAAAAATAAGGGGGGGAGCAACACGAATGGGCGGGTATGTGTATGTGTATGCACAAGTTTGCTTAACCCCGCTCGTCAGAGCGGAAGTTTCGTCTAGGGAGTAGTAGTAGTTGGACCTCATTTTCAAGACAGATCATTTTCAATGACAGATATCAAATAGACACCGGATGCTGAATTCACCCTCAATGAAAGACAAGGCTAGAAATAGATACAGGACGATGAATTCGTTCTGTTAAAATTTCTGAATAATGAGTCAATTGAGCTGCTCGTACCGTGTTAAAGGCATCTGTGGAACTGCGGGATTAGATAGTGCAAGGCGAAAGGCAAAATGTAAACGATGGACTTGCGCTGAATCATATCTGTAGTCTTTGTATTCTACTGGTTGTTTCTCAAGGGAATATATTGACCTGATGATTCCTTTCAGTGGCTTTAAATTTTAAATACAAAATTAACGGAAAAACCAGAGCCGCATTTCCGCTTTGGGCAATTTCACGCATTAGCCTGTCCGACTATAAGTACTCTGTTCCACGAAGTGGGCCTGTATGATTTGATTCCATTTGAAGAGAAAAGGCATCAGATGGCCTCATTAGCTGCGAATGAGCATAAAAGCTGCATCTTTCATAAATCAAAATCAAAAGCGTAAACTAAGGCTATTAAGTCTGAGGTTACATATTCTCCGGTCACGTGACTTGCTTAGAATACCGACAATTTTTTTCCGTTTCAGCTTCTAATTGAGCTTTTCATGTCTAGGATTTGTTGTGACTTGCAGAAAAAAGTCTTTCACAGAGTCTATCATCCATAACGCCGCCTCTGGTTCAATTACCATGAACTACGGATTTTTCAAACTCCTCAACAAATGTGATAATAGAGCCAGGTTACGGTGTGAATAGGCTGGATTGATGGTTACTTCGGCAGCAGTTCACACTATTCTCAAGTTTTATAACTGTATATATATCGGATATTGCAAATTATACGTTAATGTAAACGTTATATATAGATATATATAATTAATATTGTGTCTTATAATTTATATATCGGTTATATATAATTCCCCGGCACTATAACACCAAAAATTAAAAAGAATCAACACTACACTTTGCTAAATGGTTACCGCAGTAATCATATATTGCAATGCTTAATGCATATTTAAGTACAGTATCACTTTTTCGCATCCAGTCTCCTATGATGCTACTAACTGTGACCCTCACAAGCTTAACTATATCCGATCGAACGAGAGAAGGTGTTGCCTTGTAGGTATGACCGTACTAGAAATATTTTCCGATTAGTAGGATTACACAGAATAATTTTGGCTACGAAAATTACTGTGGCAGTGTAATGTATTATGTGGCAGTACTCTTCATTTCCAAAATACAGTGCTACAAAAATTCAATAATAATGGTAAATATGAATGGACAGACTAAGAGGATATTTTACAGGGCACTGGATTTTATATTTATCACACAATTGCAAGAAGCGGCGGCTATTAGGATTTTTGAAAGACAGACTGGAATCAGTTGGCCTCTACGTTTTGTATTATATTAACTGCGATAGACTTACATCGGACTTTAAATATGATTTAGTGTCATTACTATGGGGTCATTTGGATGTTTTCTGTTGAAAGAAGCCACCGGGGTGACACTTTCCTTGAGCCTCCAGCGACGAAGATTGCAGCAACCATGAACCATCACCAATACGTTTAGGAGTTGCTAATAGAATTGGTAATTGAGTAGAGGTGTCTCGCAGAGCAGCTACCTTTTTGCTTCTTTTCGGAGAAAGAAGAAGCCGCCGAAGGTACTGACTGCTACGATAAGCACAGCCGCACCAGCATAGACATCCCAAAGAAGGCGATAAGTGAAAAATTTTGGGCCCAAACGAAAAATAAAAATAAGAAATCAGCGACTAAATCAAGTATGCTTCGAAGAATATTCGGACAAACGCATATAAGGGCATCACAGAAGAATATCTGTGCTTCTCGAAGAAGTATATTCTTGAATGCTCAGCTGGGTAGAATTCTGGATGAGCAGGAAACTGTCAAGACGGACGTTGTAGTTGTTGGCGGAGGTCATGCTGGTTCCGAAGCTAGCGCGGCTTCAGCCAGAACTGGTGCAAATACGTTATTAATTACGCCGAAAGAGTCCAATATTGGGGTCTGTTCATGCAATCCCAGTTTTGGCGGAATTGGGAAGGGTACATTGTTGAAAGAAGTTGATGCATTGGACGGAGTTTCCCCACGCATAGTAGATAAGGCTGGGATTCATTTCCAGACCCTAAACCGATCACGGGGGCCAGCAGTTTGGGGTCCGCGAGCGCAAATTGATAGAAAGATCTATCAAAAGGAAATGCTGAGAGAGTTGAAGAATTATGAAAACTTGAAGATCAAGGAAGCTGCAGTGAAAGACATAATTATTGATCCGTCCACACAAAATGTAGTCGGGGTCATTTTAGAAGAGACTGGCGAGGTCATTAAAACTTCTAGGGTTATCTTAACTACTGGCACATTCTTATCTGCTGAAATTCATATTGGGCTGGCAGTGAAACCAGCCGGTAGAATGGGCGAAGCAGCCACTTTCGGTTTATCGCGGACATTGAAAGAAGATTTGGGTTTCCCCCTTGGAAGATTGAAAACAGGTACTCCACCACGGCTGAAAATGAGTACTATCAATTACGAGGGACTTACAGTACAGCACGGTGATAACCCACCTCGCCCATTTAGTACAATCAATGATGAAGTTAACCTGAAGAACAACCAAGTGGTGTGTCATTTAACCAGAACGAGCAAAAAGGCGCACGAAGTTTTGCAAGCTAACATGCATCGATCAGTCCACATTAGGGAAACTGTTAAAGGACCACGTTATTGCCCGTCAATTGAGTCCAAGATTATCCGGTTCACAGATAAAGAGTCTCATCAGGTTTGGCTAGAACCGGAAGGCTTGGACTCCGACTTGGTGTATCCTAATGGACTGTCAGTTTCTATGCCCGAAGAGGTCCAGTTGGATATGCTTAGGGCGATCCCTGGGTTGGAAAAAGTTGAAATGACTCAGCCAGGCTACGGGGTGGAATATGATTATGTAGACGCAAGAGAGTTGCGCCCTACACTGGAAACGAAGCGGGTCAATGGGTTATATTTGGCTGGACAAATAAATGGTACAACGGGGTATGAAGAGGCTGCCGCCCAAGGAATTATCGCTGGAATTAATGCTGGGTTGAAGGATAAGAATAAATCATTCATCATGAAAAGAAATCAGGGCTACATCGGTGTACTTATTGATGATCTCGTAACTATGGGAGTGGAAGAGCCATATCGAATGTTCACATCAAGATCTGAATTCAGATTTACAGTGCGTTCTGATAACGCTGATTTACGGTTGACTGAAATTGGCCGTGAATTAGGTGTAGTGGGAGACAAGAGATGGGCCCGGTTTAAAGCTGACCGGGATGACTATAACGATGTCAAGAATGGATTAATGAGCTTTACCCAGTCATCATCTGCTTGGGCAAAACAATTGAGGCATCTTCTCCCCAATAAGTCGAACGCCGATCCACAACGGCGTACAGCTTACGCCATGTTGAGAATGTCTGAAATTGGAATTAACGATCTAGTTGGATTTTTGGATTCCAACCTTCAGCACGTCTCTCCTCGCGTTTTAGAACAAGTTGAAATCGACGCAAAATATGCTCCTTACATATCCCGTGAAATGTTAGCGGTCAAGGCGTTTGAAGCCGACGAATCCTTGAAAATCCCCGAGTCCATGGACTATTCTAAAATTGCATCACTCTCCACAGAATCCAGGACACTCTTGGATCGCATTCGTCCGGAAACTGTTGGCCAGGCCAGGAGAATTCAAGGTGTCACTCCGGCAGCGTGTATCGACCTTTATAGATTTGTTAAACGTGAATACTAACTCCATACTAATAAATAATTGAGCACATCCGTTTTTGATTCATCTTTTTTTCTTTTTGCCAATCTTGTCAAGTAATTCAGCCGGAAGGTACCGATGGGCAAGTGTGAACGCACTAAGATTTTCATTGACTAACCTTTGTTGACGCATTAACAGTAAGACATCCGATGTATCAATGGTCTTACGCTTCGCATGATCAGAATAATCTCCCAAATCTTTGGAAATTTGAACGAAATAGTCGTCTGAAGCTGAAATTATAGCCTCTAAGGTGTCAGGTGGAATCTTTTTCTCGGTGATATTTTTAAGTAAATTCTTGATTATCCTTCTCGGAATTGCAGTTTCAGGTTTAACACTGGACTTTCCCTGCCTCTTCTTGATCTGTTTTAAGGGTAATGTTTGGTCATCATCATCAAATTCATTCTCATAGTCATCCATAGTAATCGGAAGCATATCATTGTCATCGTCATTAGCATCGTTATCATCATAATCATCTTCATTGAACTCGATTCGGAAACTGTCATTATTCAACATTAGTCGTGTACTACTTTTTTCTTCCGCTATTACTTCTTCTTCGTTATCGTCCATGACAATCTCAAAATTAACACTCTTTCGCGAAAGTACAGACATGTTCCCAAAGTCAAATCCTTCACTCAATCGCATGTCTCCCGCTAAGCTGAGTCTATCTGGAGCCCGACGTCGAACTTCAAGGTCTAGATCATCCATTTCTACTGTATCTATTTCATTGATTTCGTTGTTATCAGAGAATCCAGGACTGGACTTGTCCATGGGCAATGTCGTTTCAATTTCTGTCTCATGAGCATCATGTTCCTGCTTCTGTTTATTTTCCAATTCTATCCTTTTTTGCTCCTCAATCCTTTTCAAACTTTCTCTTTCTTCCGCATCTTTCTTTTCTTGCTCAATTTTTTTCTTCCTGTTTTCCTTAGCCAGGACCCTACTGAGAAGTCGCAGCTCATCTCTAGGAGTTGTTCGTCCAAACCTCAGGCTCTTTCGTTTCCTTCCTGGAGTGGCCAATTTGCCCAAAGCTCTCAATGCGTGCGGAGTAACTGGTATCCGCCGCCTTGTACTCCCTGGTGTCCTAACACTCTTTCGGCGTCCAGAATAACTAGCTGTACTTTTCTTTTGACTAACATTCCCACTCACAGGAGTTACTGGATTGTCATCCATCTTTGTTAAATCCTTCTAGACGCGTGAAATTAGTGATTCCTACGCCGGACGTTCGCCTAACTAGTTTGTGAATATTAACGCGTTCCTGAAGATTCGATCCCAACGATTGTTGCGCGGAATAATTTTTTTTTTTTTTTTTTTTTGTGTTAAATCTATCTTATCCGAGGAAGATTTTCAATAACATAAAAAATGCCAAAGGATACTACTATAAACGCAGCTTCTTTAGAAGCTGATGATCTTGATGATGGATTAGACTATTCTTTCGATGTAGAATCGGATGCAGAAAACTCTCATTTACCTACCGAAGCTCAATTAATAGAACAAGACGATAATGATTCTTCGGAAGAGTTGACCAAGGCTGATCTAAAGAGCAATGATACAGGAAAAGCTGCAAAATCATCGAAGAAGAGGAAGAAGAAGGATGAGAAACTTGTTCTTAAGAAAAAACAAAAGACTGAAGATATGTCTAGCCAGAAAAAACAAGTCAGCTTTTATCCACCGGACTTGATGTCAGATTTCGTTGCTGCCAAATTACGAAAAGCCAATCCAGACCTCTCAACTTTGGAACTGAACGAACAATCTCTGGAGCAGCAATGTTTTGTAGAAACAACCAATTTCACTGATGAACGGGATCTTGAAACCTATCCTAAATTTATGAACCAATTCACAAAACAGTCAATTGACGCCCAGGGTGAATACGTCGTTGTTCTTTGCATGTCCGCTATTAGAGCTTGTGATGTTAATAGGGCCCTGAAGGATTTCGGTTCTATCAAGCTCATCAAGAAAAATCCAATTAAATATGATAAATCTGCCTTGAAGTCTCCGAAAACAAATACCATAGCAACCACCCCTGGTAGAATCATCAAATTAACAAACGAAGAAATTTTTGATCCAAATCGCGTTGGTGCAATTGTGATGGATTCTTCGTATCTCGACCCTAAAAATTATCACGTCTGGGACGATAAGGATACAATCAAGGCGCTAAAAACCTTGACCGAAGGAAAGCTTTCCCCTAAAATTTACCTGTACTAATAAATTAATATATTTAATCACCCACTCACCGATGAAAGAACTCTTTTCATAAACAGGGCTTTGCCTTTATTGGGGGTTTGATTGCCAAAAAAAAAAAAATACACATTTTTTCATTAGATATTTGTTAAATCTATAAGACTTTGGTCAATGTTTCATGAGAAATTCTCTACTTTCGTTGGTCAATCCAGCCATCTTGTCATTTAATTGAGGGTGAGTTGATGTCACTTGTTTAAGTTGTGTAACAAAGAATTCAACTGGATTGGTCACTGATGGAGCAGGATCCACGATTCTGGTAGAAGTGGTAGCCAATTTAGAGAAAGAAGCACCAAATGCAGTTTCTTCAGCGTCGACTTCTAACAAAACTTGGCTTTCGTCGTTTAGTGATTCTGCAACTTGTGTGTTTAGAAGCTTAATGAGCGTATTTAATGATGGGGCAAATTCGTCCATGTAAATACCAGAGGTAAACTTTTGTGTCTGAGTAAGGAGCTTTGTCAATCCAACAGCTGCAACTTTTCTATCATGGCTACCATTGATTTTAAGGGTTGAGGGTAACATGAATTGTACCAAAATTTGCTTGAAAATCCCTTCTTGGGCCCGATCAAACACACTGATGGCGAAGTCAGGACCCAAGCCAGGTATGTTTTCTACAGCGCTCAAGAAATAAACAAATTTGGACATTCTTGCAACAAATCGTTCTGTTTTGGAGTTTTGAAGTCTCTGCAGTAACAAAACACCAATTTGCTGAACATAGTTCTCCAAGTTCTCGAGTGGGATTCCAAGGAAAATTTCCTCCAACAAGTCCAGCCCGTATCCATCAGTTACCTTGGATGCAATTAACTTTTGGAAAACACCCAATAATGGTTCAATAGACCCAGTTGATACAATATTGGCGCTGCCACCATGAACCAAAATAGCCTGCAGGAGACCAACAAGAGCAGGAATGCTGGCACGAGTTTCCCACAAGGTTGGAGACATTAAAGGCGTGATCAAGTTCTGGTAATTTTGAGATAACCCTGCAGATGTTGGAGTGGCTCTTAATAATTGGGCCAAGATTTGGAATACATAAGGAGAAAATTCTTGAATGTCTTGCCCTAAGATATCCATAAAAGTTGGCATGATCATGGACTCTACCTTTTGGACGCCAATTGAACCACTGCAGAATCGAACGATTGATCCAATAGACTCGAAAGTATAATGGCTGAATTTGGGGTTGGATGGGTTCTTGCTGATTTCCTTTACGATTTCGATCAATTGGTGCAACATATCTTCACCAAAAGGTAACATTCCTTCTTGGATGGTGACTAAAATCCTCATAATACATTTCATCAAGAATTCGTTCTCAGCCAACTTTTCAGGCGACTGGTTACCCTTCATGATCAACTTGAACAGGTTCACCAAGAGATTTTTGGCATCAGATTCGATATCAGATCTTTGGAACATTAAGGCGGAGTTGTTGTTGATTCGGATGGAAAGAATTCTTTCGATAGTGATGGCGGTATAGGTATAAACAACGTATTCTGATGACGTCAAATGACTGGATAGTAGAGGGAGAGCTTGCATTAATTGATCCTTGGTGAGTTGATTTCTAAAGGTGTGGATATACTTGATTGCATCAACCTTTAGAATAGGGTTGATATCTGTTGCCATAAGGTCTGGGGCGATGTTTTGCTTAAAGAAGTCTACCACATCCAGAAGAATATTGGTGGCAGAAACACCTGCACTGGTGACATTTCCCTTAGCAGCAATTGCAGAGTATAAGAAGGTAGCAGCATCCTTATCTCTCCAGTTTTCAGCCTTGTTCTTTTCATATTTCTCAAGGTAGCCTTGAACATAAGTCATGACAACTTGAGTAGCCTTTGACTCCATTTTTTCGGTTAACTCTCTGATAAAGTCGGTAGCGGCCCTTCTTCTGGTGTCCGAATCAGATCCTTCAAGATCTCTTCTGGTAAATTCTATAGGGTCGTCTTCAAAAAGTTCTTCGTCTGAAGTTCTTAAAGCCATGTTTGGCAAAATAATCATCTTAACAACTTGTTCCAAAGGACCTTCGAAAATGTGGACTTGACGTTGGAGCTTAGCAACAGCAGTCAAAAATGCAAGGGCCTTGGAGACAAGAATGTCGTATTTAGGTTGTGGGCCTGTAGTGGTGAGCAGATTCCAGGTGGTATTAACGAAATTTGGTAAAAGAGAATGGAACTCGTCTTCATAACGTTGTGTATATAGCTCCAAAATCTCACAAATGTCAGATTTGACGGATTCAATTGGTCCGACTTCTTCGTCGTCATCACTTTCGAGTGCCGGATTAGTGTATTCGAGGTATCGGTGGAAGATTTCGAAACATGCATTCATATTATCCTCAAAGAATTCTGGGATATCTTGACAATTCAAATCAAAGAAGATTTTGGTAATCAAAGACATGGTATTAAATAGTTCAACAAGAGTCTGTTTATCATTCCCGCTCTGTTGGATTCTTTCATCAGTTTGTTTCAAGAGTGTCAAAAATGGGACACTGAATTGGTCCAAGACCAATTTGATTTCCAAAAACAGAGCATCAGATCTAAACAATGGTCTCCATCTTCCGAAAATAGAATGGGCCACGGTCAAAACACCATTGTTGGTCTTGGGATCATTGCCCAATTGATGTACCAAAGTTGGTACCAAGTTTTCCCAACGATCAGGGAAATCACTATCAGCCATGATACTAACAGCTTCACCAATTTGAGCTTGCAAATTGGATGGAAGGCTGATCATTAAACTGATGATTTCGGTTTTGAGGTTGTTCACATCTTCTTGCGGCAACTTATAATTCCCCTCTTCATCTGTCCACTTCCTTTTGATGAAGTTTTTGAAAAACACTGCTCCTGCCAATCGCACATGTGTTGGAAATTCGTTGGAGGCAACAATGTGTAATAAGGCTATAGAAAACCCACTTTGGCCTTCATAGCTTCTTAATGATTGCTCGGCTAGGCTGTGATTAATATAACACTTTAAATTCTATATTTTTAAACTTACCACTTCGAGCCTTGGTATGATCAACAGATTGCTCCAAGAGCTCTGCAATAGGTCTCAAGTTTCCAGCGTTTGCCATCTTCAATCCCTAGGTGGTTCTAGAAAGAATTGAAATTTTGGTTTTGTTTTGTTTTCTTTTAAGTCTGCCACGGTAACGCCGCAACGCGTGGAGTGCGGCTCAAAATGACGGCACGGCTGATTCTTCAGGTCAGATAAAAAATTTGATAAACGAAAGAATTATTATACTGTATTAATATTTGCTGAGGTTTGGGGTGAATCAAGGTAATTATTTTGTGAAACTATGCTGTAAGGATACTGCCATCAAATAATTTCTTCTTTTTCCCAAATATTTGCAAAGCTATATGATAATTTGCTCGTAAGGATAAATTTGGTTTATAAATTTGCTGCATAACCCCACCCCCGATGCTCTTCAGGCTGGAGATAATTTGTTGTGACAATTGAGATATATATTTTATTCTATATTTTGAGTAATATTAATCTATCTAATTTTTTTTTTTTTTTGGGGGGCTAGCTAGAATGATTTCTTTTTCAGAACTACAAGATACACTTGGTTCACCTCAATTTTTTCTCTGATCATCATGAGTTTGGCATTGCAAAATAACCAATTGTTTAAGTGAAGCAAGCTCCACATAATGTGACTTTAGCCACCAACTACATCAGTACAATAGGACTCCGGACAAAAATAAACAAAAAGAGCCATCAACGTATTGTGGAATCAGGAAATAGGTTATTTATTCTCCACACATTTCAACATGAAATATTTTTGATTTCAAAAAGCTATCTATGTCTCGAAACCATCTCTATTTCAACAAATTCTAATAAATTTATCTCTCCCGAGATACAAAATTTTTGCTTGATTATTACTACTTCGGGATGGCTGCGCGTGCTCTCGCGTTTTGTAGAATTTCGGGGAAGGAAGTGATGCGAAATATCTTTGACGCAACAGTGGAAGGACAGGGTGAATGACTTATAATTATTATAGAGGAGACGATTCTTCTGAGCTCTACTCCCCCATAGGCAACGGTCACAGAGGATTTGAGGAGGAAGATGAGGAGGAGTTTGAAGAGATTCGGCAGGAAGATGATGATGCATTTGGCGATGAAGATGAGGAGAGCGGGAATCAAATAGTTGACGAAGATATAGAAGAAGCGGCGGAAGAGGCGGCGGAAAACCCTCAATGCTCTACAGAGTCTCTAGTGGAGTCATATAATGAAGGATTGAAGGAGATGGAAACTCTAGGGTTGACTGATATCGGACATTTGGCGTCCTGGACCCTATCATCCAATAAGAAGAACTATGGAGTTGAAGCATTGCGTGAAGATACTCCGTTGACTTTCTGGCAGAGTGATGGCCCACAACCACATAACATTGATATTCACTTTTCCAAGCGGGTATCCGTAGAGAGAATCTCATTTTTCACGGATTATCTGATTGATGAGAGTTATACACCTAGCAAGATATCTGTTTCCACGGGAACAGGCTACCACGATTTGATGCAGTTGGCCATGATGGAGATGGACGATGCCAGGGGCTGGATCCACGTACCTCTGAATAATATTAGAGAGGATGGCGTAATCAAAACTTTTCTAATTAGATTCACCATTATCGGCAATTTCCAGAACGGCAAGGATACTCATCTCCGTGCCCTGAAGGTGTTTTCACCAATTGGACAAAGTGCGACTAACCAATTGGCTGGGGAAGTTGGTTTCACAAGTATTGCCATGATGTCAGAAAGCACGGTACGATAGAAAACTATTTTATACAACAAACAACACAACTTATTTATTTAATACGCTAGCTGTAGGCTCATTCCGGCTAAATCAACCCTCTCATAAATCTTTTGTACTACTTAGCTTACACTAATCGGGCCCTTCTGATTCACTTCGCAGTTTGCTCTACACACTTTTATAGCCTAGGCTTGAGAAGAATCACGCAGATCTGGGGTGCCCCTGACATAGTGAGATTATGTATCAATTCTATAAAGAGCACGCTGAAATCCGACAAATTTGTATTCGTCGGTTCGGACAAGGAATACTCGTTGCAGCATGGATCGTCATAGGGCTGCTGTCTTATAAGTGTCTCTCCCTTTTTCATTTTGGGTTGTCGTATACACACACTCTCCCAGTCTCCGCATAAAATCGCCGCATATCAGATCGGGCCGATGGGGTTACCAAGTTAATACCAACCGTTACCTTACATAATTACCCTGATACCAGCATTTATTTTTTTTGGTTCATTGTATTTATTATCAACCAAGATAACTAACATATCGACTTTGTCTAGAGGGATAACCCGTTGTGATTTCAAAGGATAAATCAGAGCCTGTTCATTCAATATTAGACGGAATTCGTTGTCCTAGTAAATCAATTGACCATTTGATAGTGTCAAAGAGGACCCATCCCTAAATGGTAAGTTTTATTTAATAATGCTCAAAAGGCAATTTTCTTTTTAACTAAACTCATTTTTCGTTTAAACAGTCTCCCTTACCGGGTGGATCGGTACCTCCTTCACCAGCTGCCAAGGCTGTTGGTAGCTCTTCAGCAGCAAATGCCAATAGTGGAAGTAGTAACAGTGGTGGAGGATTGAGCAACGTATTGAAATCTCTCACCAGGCCTTTCAAATACGCAGCTGCTGGCAGTGGCGGCTCGACCAGTGAAGCCATTCCCAGTTACATCCAGCCAACTGTTGTTGGAAGCATAGATGGACATGACATTGATCAGTTGTTGTACAATATGTCAAGGCGGGATTCCAAGTTCTCAGCGAGTGATCGAATAGCCGCTTGCCAAGTAATCCGGTCGGCAGTTGAAAACTCGTCCGTTTCCAGTATTCCAGAGATTTGGTATGCGTCAAGAGATATGATTGCGTCTGCAAACCAGACCGAAAGCAGGAGAGCAGGTCTGAGATTGATGAAGTCTTGTATTGAGCATGATGAACCGGCGGTGGGATCTAGACTGTCCTATTATAGAGATATCATCCATCATTCGAATTTGGAAGATTTCGATCTCTTATTGGCGGCATTGATATCTCTCACCAAAGATGGAAGGGAATTATTAGATCTCTATCAATCAGGCTACCCACTGCCAGAAGTTCTATCAGGGTGGCTAAAACGTCTCGCACATGAAACCCAGGACATCAGAGTCGGAAAGAAGAAAGACATTCTAGCTCAATGGGGCCAGACAACTGAGGAAAATTTCCACAACATGATGAACTTTGTAATCAATGCGCTGAAATTCAATATAGCTGCATTCGATGATACCGACCTACAAACAATTCTTCGTGAAACAGTAGGGATCTGTCGTAAGACTTCGCAACAAATGGATATCGCGATCTGCTGCGATCTAATCGATACGGTGATGACCTATGGCTATATTCCCATGGCTAATCTAAGTGATATCCTAGAAATTTTGTGTGGCATTACAATAACAGTTCAAGAGCAATCCGAACAGGCTTGGGAAACTGTCCGAAAGCTGGTAAACACACATGCCGGAAATACTACTGTGCTCCTGCTCTGTGATATTTTGGAAGGTTCTCATCGATCAGAAGTCAACTCTAATACTATGCGTGGTGCAGCAAGGTTCCTTCTTAGACTCCTCAAAACACCTGAAGGACCTGCGGGTAAAGGTTCGTTGGACATGCCATTGGCCTCCATTTTGGCTTCTTACAAGAATTCCCTGAGGCTTGAGAGCGTACGACATGGACTCGAAGTTTGCAATTGTATCTATGAAATTATATCTGATGCCTCCATCCGGGAAAAGATCACTTACGAGTTATGGGAATCTGACCAATCATCCCCATTAGAAGTTATTTATTGTCTCAGTCAATCTCAGATCGTTCAAAGAAGATCCAGAAAATCAGTCGCCATCGGTAGTAATGCCATGGACAATCTGGGATCGAGTCAAGAAGAAGTGATTGGATTGATTCTAGAAAAGTTTCAGATGATAACTAGCTTGGTTGCCAAGATCATTTCAAACGAGAATAGAATGTCCTATAACGGGCCAATCGATGTTTTGCTCGATTTCATGCTTGATATGAGTCCATTTTTAAGTGAACAGAATGCTATCTCTATCATTGAAACACTGGAAGCTGATCATTCATGTAGCCCATTGTCCACCAATTGGGCTCTCAATTTCGACAGTATCATTCTCAATTTCTTCCAAGATGTTACCTGGGGTGCACAGGTGCGCTCTAGAGCAGTCAACTTCGCGAGAAACGTCTATATCCTTTCGTGGGACATTTGTGAAGAGGAGGTAATTCAAAAATTAATTGAAAGAGTTTTCCAGTTTATCGGTAATGAAAAAAGCATGACGGTACTCAGCGAAATGGTGGAATTGATGGTGGAAATTTCGAGTCAGTGTAGTGTTGGTTCATTCGAAAAGCTTAACGAAATCATTATCAACAGTATCCCTGGCACCCTGTCTGCATCTTCATCTCCACTTTCACATCTAACAGGGAGTCCCTCGAATACCACTTCTGGGAACGCTTCAGAACGTTATCAGTTGATCTCCCGATCAATGGCCAGAATATTCGTTTTGACGTTCAAATACAGTGCAATCAAGGCACAAACTGCATACATGAGTCTTATTAGCATATGTGAGAGATGTCTCTTTACAAATTCTCTGGCATTCCTTGAGGCTGCCCGAGTTTTAACTCGGATTAGAGTGGCCAAAGAAAACTGGGTTTACTTGACGATTCCTAGTAATGTTGAGTCCTTAGCATCAAATTTCGGGAGAGTGGAAAGATTTTACAAAAGAACGGGTGAAGAATCCTGGTGGTATCCGGAGGAGTTGTCTTATATGGAGGACAAGTTTTTAGAAATTCCGTCAACTGTGTTGGTAAAGAGCGGAGGACTTGACAATTTGTCCAATGGTGGTGTTAAGGAAATTGATATATCGCGTTGGCTCAAGATTGTGGTTGATGTTTTCGAAAGGGGGGCTGAATGGGAGGTTTATTCATATGTATTGACCCATTTTGGTCCACAGTTGATTAATATGCAACTCTTTTGTGACTGTGGAGAAGATATATTGCGTCTGAGAAGGATTCTTTGCGACCAAATCTCTAACACCAAAATTCCTAGTACTGTGACACCACCCAAGGAAGTGACAAAACTGGATGTGCTGGTAACTGAAATTCAAGTTATGCCAGCTTTAATTGGTTACAACTCCATGTTCACGAAGAAGGATACTGATTTCATCGTGCAAGCATTTGTTTTGGGGCTTTCCTCGTGGGAGAAAACAGCAATCGCCTGCATTCATGGGCTTGTAGTATGCTGCTATGAATTTCCGCTAAGTATTAAGAAATTTTTGGCACAAATATTTGCCAAATTTCAAACAAAAATTACAACAACCAGTTCTAGTCCTCACATTTTGGAGTTCTTGCTTGGTTTGTCTCGACTGCCCTCACTAACCGACAACTTTACACTTGATGAGTATAAACGGGTGTTTGGAATGGCATTTAAATATATTCAACACGCATATGATTTGGCTAAACAAGCTTCATCAAAGGATTCCCAAGGCAGTAGTAATCAGGAAGGAGGGGCAGCTGTAACAGGACAGGTTAGTTATATGTCTCAATATTTATTAGCATTGGCATACAACGTTATCGCCTCGTGGTTTTTGACTTTGAAACTTTCTAATCGACAAACTATGGCGGAATTTATCACAAGGAACTTGATATTGGCAAACGGTGATCCTAGCGATATTGATGAGCAAAGTTTGGCTACATTAGATTTGATTTCACGTTTCACGCATTCAGATTTAGACCTATCTATGCAACGGGCCCTGAATTTGTCAAAGAAAGATTCGGTTGTCACCACCAAACGATGGGTGTATGGTACATCTATTCTTTCCATTGAAACTAACCACAATACAGGATACTGTCAAATGGTTGCAAGAAGGCCCACAGGGACTACTGTGTTCAATATCCATCCAGATGATAAGATGATCCCCCAAAAATTACGCGATGCAATCATTGCAAACCAGTATTCTGTCAAAGGACAGAACAAGGATCAACAGAACCTTATTTCTGGTCAAGATGAGTCTCAATTATCTCTATTCTCACCAAGCTACTACCTTCTTCAGTTTGTAGTTCCTACAGACACTGCTCCTGTCTATAAGCCAATACCCTTACCTGATGACCCTGCTGTTCAGCGGGCACTTGGTGCTTTTGATCGAGCCCCAGTCGTTGATTTTCATAAGGTGGGGCTAATGTACATTGCACCTGGACAAAACACTGAAGCAGAGGTGTTAGGAAACCGCACAGGGTCTAGAGCATACCGTCGGTTCCTAAATGAATTGGCTAATTTGGTAAGACTAAAAGGGAATAAGCAAATATATACGGGAGGATTGGATACGGAAAATGATATGGATGGAGAGTTTGCATATGCATGGAGCGATAAGATTACACAAGTGATTTTCCACACCACAACTCTGATGCCAATTCACAATGAAAATGACAAAAGTTTTGCAACTAAGAAACGACATATTGGTAACAACTACGTTAACATATATTATGATGAGAGTGGACTTCTATTTAAGTTCGATATGGTGCAGTCACAGTTTAATTTCATAAATATTGTGATCTCGCCGCACACTGTTACGTTCAAAGAACCATTTGCAGGAGAGGAAGGGGTCGAGGAAATGGCCAACAGTACCAGTACGAATATTGGACAGACAAAGAAGAGGAACTACTATAGAGTCCGGGTGTATTCTCGTGAGGGTGTTCCATCGGTGTTTGCCTCATGTCACGTCAAGACTGTATCTGAAGACTCACTGGCTGTCTTTGTGAGGAACCTTGTTCTGGTTGCAAACAAATTTGCTACTGTTTGGCATTGCGAGGGTCAGTACGTTTCCAATTGGAGGTACCGGCTGCAACAGATTAACCAATTGAAGGATCGGGTTCTAGATAAGGCCAACAGTGAGGAAGAGGAACAAGAAGGGCCCGAACTGGCAATATTAAATAACCTCAATTTCTTCTCATTTACTTAGTATGTGTATAATTAATGATCAATTTTAAGACTGAAGTCAATGATTCCAGTTCCCTGGTGGACACTAGAAGTACTATAAACGTCAATGTCGTTACAAAGGAATCCCTGGATGTTTTGTTCTGTCAAACCACCAGAGCACTCTAAAATGAATTTTTTATCACTGTGCTTTTGTTTCAAGGTCTGGGCCACAGTTTTTAATTCATCACCGGTGAAGTTATCTAACATGATTACATCAGCGCCGGCCTCAATAGCTTCACTAGCGTCATCTTGAGATCCAACTTCCACCTCAATTTTAGTTGAAAAGCCGGCTACGCTTCTGGCATTTTGAACTGCCTTGGTGATAGATCCAGTACTCCAGATATGGTTATCCTTAAGCATGACCATAGAGGAAAGATCATGACGATGAGTATCAATGCCTCCCACAACCATAGCATATTTTTCCACTAATCTAAACCCAGGTGTGGTTTTTCTAGTAGCAGCAATGATTCCAGGATATCCACATTGTTTTGCGAGAGTAGACAACTTCTTACTTTTAGTAGCAATACCCGAGCTTCTAGCTAAAATATTCAAGGCAGTACGTTCAGCTAACAGCAAACATCTGGCTGGTCCGCGAACGTTGGCAACAGCCTTTTTCTCGCCGGCTGCTACTGCGATTTCAGTGCCTTCAGAAATAAGCCATTCAGTCTTGACTCCGCATTGCTGAAAGACTTCTTCAGCAAAAGGTACTCCGGCCAAGATGCCTGGTTGCTTGCACCATAAAGTAGCGGTTTTCTCATCTTCACCCACTACAAAGCCACCAATGTCAAAGGATGGTACATCTTCAGACAACCAATCAGTTATCTGTTGCTTCCATCTTCCATTTGCAGGTAGTAATGTGGAGTACATTGTTCAAAAGTTTTCTAATGATTTCTGGCGGGGGATTTTCGAGTCGTACATCTATCAATCCCCACTGAATGATTTAATTCTCGACGTCCTCCGATTTTATCCGACAACGGCAATATTGACCGATCTAATGCCGATCAGCAGCAGAATGATTTGGACGTTAGCATATTTTTTCCCTAGTTGTAGGGTGAGTAATAGTTCAATCCAATAAAGGTATGGAACTCAATAATAGGCTGTTGTGTAGAAGTATTTATGAATTTTGATTTGTTGAGATATATCACCTCTTTCATACCCCAGAATTGGAGAATTGCGTCTCTGATATATCTAGGTCCCTCACTAGCTTCAAGACCCAATTATTTCTGTCCTAGTATAGCCTGGTGAATGATTAATATATATATCAGGATATTTTCAGTGTAACAGGCATTATTTGAAGTATTTCATGGAAAACGTTTAGCAGGTTGCGACTGATATCATTTTTGTAATCCTTCCTATGTATAAAGCATTCGTCTGCAGCCTTTTCTTTACTAGCCGCTTGGCCTGAAAATAACCTACTAGAAGTGGGATAATTCACAAATCAGAAGAGATATGTCATTTGTAGTTTATGTTGTACTCTACTAAGGCGGATTTTAAATAGAGGCAGTATTGGACGCCCATATATGTAAAATATATATAAAACATGAATATATTTTTTCTAGTTTATTGATAGATATCAACTCAATTAAAATATTGGTGCTGAAACCAGGCGAAAAAGATTATAAGATTATCTTCATATATGTACAGGAATGAAGAGATGTTTGATTTGACCCAATTGGCAGCTCACAGATACTGATTTAAAAATATATTACAATGCACCATTTACATATTTACAAGCCTAATTCGTCAGCGTCCATAAAAATCGTGAATATTAGTTATTTAGAGATGTTTTGATCATCTTCGCCTTGAGAAAGTTGCATGAGCCTTTCAATTGATACCAGATGTTTGCCATAAGTAAATTTTTTCAAATTTTGCAGCTGGGGTTTGATCGTTTCCACCAGTCGCTCGCGCTGCGGGCCGTGGGTGACATCCAACATTTTCTGAATGACATAATTAGCAAATTGATCTCGCATCATGATGGTGATCGGTAAGGATCCATCGGGCTTGGGCTGCAGGATCTCGTTGAGGAGGTCATCGCGTTGTGCCTTGGAGCCATGTACGATACACTTTTCAACCACGTTTGAAGCGTATTTGTGTCTTGAAAACGTCAAGAGAGAATCTTTAACGATTTCAATAATCCTGTCCCTGTCCTCCGGATTACCGCGTTGTACAACATGTTGAATGACGTAGTTTCCATATTGGTCCTCGACGAGGGAGAATGTGTGGAGGTGGAGTTCATCTAAAAGTTCGCGTTTGGCTTGTTCATCAGAGTGCTCGAGCATTCGTTGAATGACTCTACAACCATAGGGATGTGTTGCCAATTGATACACCTGGTTTTTGAACGATTCCAAAATGAAAGTGATATGCTGACTCGGGATCCGTTCAATGGCCTTTTGGATTACATGATTACCATTCTGGTCCTTCACACATCTTAAGACATGACCGTCTAACTCTTTGATTAAGGTGGCCTGCTGATCGGTGAGAACGTGCTCAACTGCCTTTTGAACCACTCTACAACCGTACATTTGGAGAGAAAGGTTAAGGATGTGGGACTCCATTTGCTTTGCAAGCATTGTTTTTTGCGGCTGATTACCTAATTCAAAGAACTTTTGAATCACATAGTTACCAAACACATCCGTCATGAGTTGGAGTGAGTTTGGCTTGATTTCGTTGAAGATGACCTCCTTTTCGTCACTTGTTGCAGACTCCAGACGCTGTTGGATGAATCTTGATCCATGTTGGTCGCCGGAAAATTCTACAATATGACCATAAAGATCCCGAAGATCGTACTTTTTGTTCTTATTTGTTCTGAACTCTTCTAAAAGGGGGCTTCTGATGTTGGCCATGTCTTTATCAATAGAGGCGGACACGGTAGTGGCAGCAGCTGGTTTTCGTGGGGGCGATTGGGTTGATGATGATGACACGGCGCCTTTAGATGGATATCTATTGTGTTGTTGTTGGTGATGATATTGCTGTCTAAAAGGCGAAGTGGAAGCGCCGGTGTTTCTTGAAGATGCAGCAGCATTATTATTATTTGACTTTGTGGGGGACGTTGGATTCATGAAGGCTGCGTGAGCAGCAGCGGCAGCGGCCGCCACGTTAGCCGAATTTTTGCGTTGATTCTTCGTGTACTCATTTGGGTTGCTGATGAAGTCAGCATAGTCATTGACTGGTTGAAATGCCGGAACTGGTATGGGGGCGGCGGCTGCAGATCCCGCCACTGGCTCAAACGGTTGAGGCCGCCATAGAGATGACATTGAGTTTGAACGGGACGAGTTTGCGTCGACATTATTATTTGGAGCCGCCAAATTAGCGTACACAGGAGTTGGGGAGATATACGGGGACTGGGCGTTATTGAGAGGGATGGAGTTGTTGGTTGGCGAGGTCACTTCTGATCGCGGACCGGAAGCGTTAATGTCAACTTGAGCCAGACCCGAGCCTAAGAGCTCAGCTTCTCTGGTAGCATCTACAATAGACGAGTATCGCTCTGCAATATTTGGTTGCGGGTTAAAAAAACGTGGCGAGGTTTGATTCCGTAAGGACGCTGTTAAGGGTTGCATACCACCCGAAAACGATGAAGATCTAAACACATGACCGTTATTATTATTTGTTGAAGTTGAATTCAGCGGCAGCGTGACAGATGGGGTGGCGTGAACTGGGTGGATTGGATCAGTAACCGCAGAATTTTTCCGCCTCCATGGCGACGCATGCTGTTGATAAGGGTCAAACCCATCACCAACAAGACTGTTGCCTGCGGAGCTATAGTTAACACTGTTGCTGTTGTTGTTACTGTTGGTATTATTATTCCATATGCTCCAAGACCCGCTATGGTTGTGGGATTGGGCGGCAGTACTCGTGATATCAAAACCTTCGTCTGACATACGGCGTCTGGTGCCATTAGCAGGAATATCAAACTCGTTTAACATAGACTAGGAATACATGCATTAGCAGATGTCAATAACAATAATAATAAAAAAAAAACCAGAATATTTTCTCCTTACCTGTTGCGGCGCCATCATATATTTCTTATGATTATATATATATGCACGATGGCGAGCGAAACTCAAAAGTTGATTATTATTAGATCCCTTTTCTCTTTTTTTCGGAAATATTAAATCTGGAAAGCCTGTTATCCTCTGTGTTCCAAGGAAATAAATGTCTAGAAAAAAATATGTGTGGTAAAACTATGTACAAACTGGCTCTCGTATTTCTCTAGACGAGTCCTGTTATCAATATGGAAGGGGGGAGTCGTGAGGAGTAGGAGTTGACTATAGTGATGATCACTAACTAAATGACGATGCGTTGGGAGTTCTTCCCGTAACTGTAACCTATCGGCTGTACCTGAATTACCTCAAAAATACTAAACGCGCGCCTGGGCCCCCATTGTTCAAATTAGCCTTGCACAAAACGCTCTGAACAATTTCCTCAGGCGGTCCCAATGACATTTCTTTCTTTTAATAAACAAGTTATAGTTCGAGTAGCCTCGATAGCTGAATAATAATAATCAGATGTTCAATTTTCTTTGTTCACCATTTTGATGACAGCTTCCCGACCCGACGACCTATCAGGCCCAGTAACAACCCCACCGCGTTGGAAACTCGTTCTTGACAACGCGACGCGCCACTTTAATCTCAGACAGTTTTATACGGTTTTTAATAAATTAGATGAAGATTGTGTGGTATACGTGTTGTTGGAGCGGAAGAAACCTTGTTGAGCAGAGAGACGCGGATTTGGTTTCTATCAATCGAGTTCCACAACGTTAATCAGACAAAGCTTGGAGTGAGAGTCGTTAGAGACGTTATGAGATATATATAGTTAGATAGCTCATTCTGGGAGGGGAAGTCATCCGGATTATTGACAGGCTAAAAATAGAAGAATATTATTATTTGATGTGTGTCAAAGTTTAATATATGTATATATATTTGCTGCTGTTTCCTTTTTATAAAAACTCGTTTTTTAATAAAAATTCGGCGTTTAATTTTCTGAATAAGATGATTTATTCGCCACACGTTCATTTTTTACATTTTTTTTTTTTTACAATTAGAATAAGGATGATAATACTCTTTAAACTACATTAAACATACAGTTACATACCTTGTAAAATATCCCAATTCTTAATTGTGCTGCGCAATTTGAACCACCTTCAAGCGCTATAAATAGGAATGAAGGAGTAATAAGTGCGTTGATGCAGTTTAGAGATACTCACTGTTCTCAGCCACAGCGGAATGAGGGTCAAGGGAAAAATTTAATATTAAGATTATTATCATTATTACGGGTGAAAAATGTTCGAAAATTGAACTCATATAATATTATAGGACAGGAATGGAGAGGGAGTAGAAGAAGGAGGTGTGGTACGATTAGACCATGTTTTCATTACGACGTTGGTTGAAGCGCAAGTTTTCTTCTCTGACACGCACAACACGGTCCTCTTGGACGAGAGCACATCCATGGCAACACCAATGGGCGAAACAATCGCTACCTCCATTTCCTTCCAATCCGTACTTGGCTCTGATCTTGGCTCTTCTGACTTGACCCCAGATAGCGTTACCGATACCGCAAGAGAAGTAGGCCAAAGCACAGTAACCGCAGGCAGCACCATTACATCCAGAACCGTCAGCAGGGAGGGGCTCGCCTTGTGAAAGCTCAAGGTACTCGGAAGTACGACCAAAGGTCATGCATGGGACTAACCAGGTCATCAAACAGGTGCCCATGTCACCAAAACAGTCAAATAAACCAAAATCAAATTCACTAGCGGTGGTGCCCTGGGTGACAGGGTGTTGAGCCTTCTCAGCCTCTGCCGGATTGTAATGAGGCTCGGTTGGACCCTGGGGCTGATTGTTAATGTATCCACCTTCTTGGTTGTTCATTTTAATTTAATGCGAGAGATTTGAAAAGAGAGAGAGAAAGAAATTGGGAAAGAATTGGACTGAAGCATGGCTTTTTATACTACTACATCTGCTCTTGATATTTGTTTATAGCCAATCAGACCCTCAAGCGGCTGTGCATATGCCCTGAAACTGAAAAAATGCATGCAAGTTAAACGGATCATCATGTTTATAGCCGCGTACGGCTTTTACAACGTCGATACCTGTGCGTGAAAATTTTTTTTTTCCCTGCTCCTGCATGAATGTTATGCAGAATTTTTTGGCCTGAATGTCATAATTGAAAATTCCATCAATGTAGTTGATTCAGGAGAGCTCTATAGCCTGAGATATTGGTGCTTTGTTGTGGAAGTGGGGAAGGTCACCAGCCAGGAACATTCTCGATTCCCACTAAAAATAAACCAAAAAAAGTTCCAGAGTAGATCAACACCTACCTAAAGCATGTACGGAGCGGCGAATTGTTAGCCGTATTGAGCTGATCCTACCTTGACAATCTTTGTAGGAGGGGTTTTTGCGGAATGTTTTTGTCTCCACATTGCCTGCAAATGCCGACGTTTATACGCTTCAGTTGATTCAGGGGTTTCCAGGATCTGGGATTTAATTTCCACGTGCACCTGGGTATAAGTTCACTCCCCCCTGTAGAACAAGGAGAACTGAAACCAAAGTCACTGTTTGTTTTACCAATCAAAATTGGCTTCTAATTCGATGCCTATTATTTTTAAAATTATTTTCAATGACGCAGCATGATGCATTAGTTGACTTCGCCAAGTTTCCCAAATGGGACTACAACATTCTGCATACGGTGGAAAATATAAAGTCAATCATACAGGACTTTAGCAGCATTTAAGCGAGCTGCTTGCCAAGCTTGCAGCTAAATTGAACTGCTGTATATATCTTCGCTTCTACGTCAGCTGGTCCGAAGCTGATCAGTGGGAGAGAAAAAGTATCACTTCTTTGCAGTTTCGGATCTTTAAAATTTTCATACCAAAAAAGCGCATGGTTCAAAAACTATATGTGTGATCTTTTGCAAATCAAATAACCAAAAAAAAAAAAAAAAAAAAAGGACAGATAAGGGTATTTAGCTCTCGATGTGTTTGATCCCGACACTTGATATTACTCGTGCAGGGCAGTGTTGAAGTTGCAATTATTGCTTGTTTTGATGCGGCTCTCAGCCGCATGAACCGTGATGATGGATTAGAAATGCTTAGACTAGGAAGGCAGAAAATAGCTAGACTATACTCGTTAAGATTCCGGCGGACCCGACCCACTTCTTTTATTACTTGCCTTTTGATGAGTTGGTGGAGTGCCAAAAAAAGGATCATCTTTGTAATGCTACTTTCAGTGATTTTACTAGCTATTGGACTAGGTGTCGGACTTGGGGTTGGTTTAAAGAACGATGAAGGAGGCGATTCCGATAGTTCTGAGTCTAAGCCTGCAATTGCACCACCTGCTACTACCAATGACTGGTGGCAGCCTAAAGTGGGAAGCACCTGGCAAATTGAGCTCGCGTACACTTTGAACAAGACTGATTTGCCGGTGGACATCTATGACATTGATTTGTTTGAGAACGACAAATCGTTGATTCAAAAACTACAGGGGGATGGGAAACGGGTTATTTGTTATTTCTCTGCCGGCAGTTATGAGAATTGGAGACCAGATGCCAAAAAATTCAAAAAGGAAGATTTGGGCAGTCCATTAGCTGGCTGGGAAGGCGAGAAATGGGTGAAGGTTTCTTCATCCAATGTCAGAAATATCATGAAGGCTAGACTTGATATGGCGCAGAGTAAAGGTTGCGATGGTGTGGATCCGGATAATATCGATGGATATGAAAATAAGAATGGATTGGGTCTTACTAAAGAAGATGCCATTGATTACGTCAATTTTCTTGCCAAGGAAGCCCATTCGAGAAAATTGGCCATTGGTCTGAAAAATGGAGGCAAAATCATCAATTCTGTAATTGATAATATGCAATGGTCGGTCAACGAACAATGCGCTCAATATGAAGAATGCGATGTCTACAAAGTCTTCCCAGACTCTGGTAGGCCTATCTTCCATATTGAATACCCGAAAGGAGACGACACAAATGACCAAAATCCTGTTTCCGACGAGCAGAAAAAGAAGGCCTGTGAATTTGAAGGCTCCGCTAACTTTTCAACCATTATCAAGAATATGGATCTGGACAACTGGTTCCAGCTATGCTAACAGAGAAGAAGCGCCGGAAAACCCAGTGTTATAGAAAATACGATATTTGAACGCAATTACATACTAATTCGAAAAACTCCCAGCAATATGAACATACGAACAACTAGTCTCAGAACATAAAAGTGTTGGAGTTGCTGCCATGAATATATGAAGGCTTTGACTAAACATGAATCTTTCAAGGTACACATGAACAACCATTTTTTTTTTTTTTTGGAATTCAGAGAATTGATAAAACTAAGAACATAATAACCATAGAAACTAACATTAAGGCTATATGCAGATCTACTAGTGCCAGATCAATTCCAGCAGTTATCATTCCTTGCAAACGAGGATTACCAGCCAAGCACGGAACGGCGGAATTACCATCTCTTCTTCCGCTGCCGGCAGTATCCGCAGCACTCAGTATAATGCGTACCGCTTGTAAACTACAGACTGCAGCGGATGAATTTTTCCAGTTTTTCCCATCATTTCCCGTAGGTAAGCCGACGGCTAATTACCGTTATTGGACACCGGTGTAATGGGCCGCTATTTATTTGTTTCTTTCGAAAAAAAAAATCTTTTCTGCGTTTTGTATATACATAGAAGAATGAGAAACTTAAGAAATTAATTGAACTGTTCATATTGTGGGCGAAAGTCCCTTTTTTTCAAGTTCTAACAGATCAAAATGAAATAAACAGAGTAGACCGTTTTTTTCTTTTTTTCTTTTTACCCAAAAAGGAAAGTTCTGAGCAGAAAATTTTTCGTTAAGGTTATAGGCCGGCTGAAATTTCAGAGTGCCGGCGAGCGCTCGGCACTACCAAACAAATTGAGTGTTACACTCTTCTTTCTTTTCCTTTTCTTTTTTCTTCTTTTTTTTTTCTAACCCTTTGAGAAAAAAGTCGTAGGAAGACAAATGTGAGTATTTTTTGGACGCAGAGATTGTTTCTGCATATCTTCTTCCAGCTGCAAGAAAGAGAGAGAGATTCGATGATGAACAGAATTTTATTAGACGTTAGACTACTGATCACTTCATGAATGAGTCTTTCTTTTTTCATCTTTCCCCTGAGGATCTCTAATTGACACTGGATTAAGCATATATTCAGTATGATTTCAGTTTAACTAACATGGTTTAACCTTTTTTTAGGTGTGGAATTTTAGGTCTCTTATTGGCCGACGCTGACGGAATCGCCAGTGCCGAACTTCTTGAAGGTGTTCACTATTTGCAGCATCGTGGCCAGGATGCTGCGGGCATCATTACTGGTGCATCCAAGGGCCGTTTATACCAGTGCAAGGGCAACGGTATGGCTCGAGACGTTTTCACTCAAAAGCGTCTGAATGGGTTATTCGGTAACATGGGTATTGCTCATTTGAGATATCCAACTGCCGGTGGATCAGCCAACTCTGAAGCCCAGCCATTCTATGTGAATGCGCCATATGGCTTGGCCATGTCACATAATGGTAATTTGGTCAACGCACCAGATCTCAAGCAGTACCTCGATGCCGACGTGCATCGTCATATTAACACTGACTCTGATTCTGAGCTCTTGTTGAACGTTTTTGCCAGTGAGCTGCAGAAAACTGACAAGGTCAGAGTCAACAATGAGGATATTTTCAATGCATTGAAAGGAACCTATAACCAAGTTAGAGGTGCATATGCCTGCACCGGTATGATTGCCGGTTATGGTATCATGGCATTCCGTGATCCTCATGGAATTAGACCATTGGTCTTGGGAACCAGAACTCGAACTGATGGCTCCAAGGATTACATGTTTGCCAGTGAAAGCATTGCCTTGGAAGGCATGGGTTTCAAGGAATGGTTTGACATTCTCCCAGGTCAAGCCGTAATCATTCCAAAAGACACTATGCAGCCCGAGCTTAGGCAAGTGGTGCCAAGATTGGCGTACAGTCCTGATATTTTCGAGTATGTGTACTTCGCTCGACCAGATTCTGTGATGGATGGTATTTCCGTCTATCGATCCCGTCTAGCCATGGGCTCCAAATTGGCTGAAAACATAGTCAAGCGGTTTGGAGGCGAGGACAAAGTCAAGGAAAACATTGATGTTGTCATTCCAGTACCGGATACTTCAAGACATTCCGCCCTCCAAGCTGCTGTCTCCCTGGGCATCCAATACAGAGAAGGTTTCGTCAAGAACACTTATGTCGGACGAACCTTCATTATGCCAAACCAAAAGGAACGAAAGAACAGTGTTCGTCGTAAGCTTAACGCAATGTCTCTGGAGTTCAACAACCGTAACGTTTTGTTGGTTGATGACTCTATTGTTCGTGGTACCACTTCCAAGGAAATCGTGCAGATGGCCAAGGAAGCGGGGGCCAAGAATGTGTACTTTGCCTCATGTGCGCCAGCTATTAGATTCAACCACATTTACGGTATTGATTTAGCTGACACCAAGGCTCTTGTTGCCTATGAACGTGACGAAGCCGCCATTTCCAAGGCTATTGGTGCAGATGGCGTTATTTATCAAACCTTGGAAGACTTGATTGAAGCTTGTAATTCATCTACAATTGAAGACGTCAGCTCGTTCGAGGTGGGTGTTTTCACTGGAAATTACATTACAGGTGTTGAGAATGGCTATTTGGAACATCTTGAGGCCATTCGAGCACAAAACCAAAGAAACAAGGAAATGGGACAGCGTGCTGCTCAAGCTGTATCTAGAGTTTTAAATGGCGACGCAAAGGCTGAAGTGGATATCGGATTGTTTAACCCTGGAGATTATAACTAATGATATATAGATATGATTAATGATTCTAATAAATATTTTGCGGTTTGTATAAAACTAAAAAAACTTTTCGAATGCAAAAAATGTATTATTACCGTACTTGACATGTACATATATTATTATTATGACCTTTATCTCTTTCTAGGAATAGGGGCAGCATGGCCAGATTCTTTAACGTGTTGGAACAGTTTATTTCTGGAGCCAAACTCCACTTGGCACACTGAGCATTTGTTTGCAAACTCATTTGTGGCCCGTTGACGCTTTTGACGACGTTGCTTGGCTTTCCCTTTGACTTTGACGTCATCCGCTGAAGGTGGGGTGTTGTTAATTCTTGTGCCCTCCAGTTCTGCCAGAAGCTCCTCCAACGTTGGCTCTGATTTTGGCTGATCTGACGACGATTCTTCCTTTTCATTACTAGATTCCGGTTCACTGTCCTCTTGGTTGTTTTCAGTTGGGGTGTTGTTAGTAGTTGATGCAGACTGCTGTTCATTCCTTTCCTTTTCCTTCTGCTCCTTGATTTTACTTTCCATTTCTTTATTAACAGTGTCGTATTCGTTATCACTGTCATCAAATTCTTCCTCCTGGTCGCTGTCATTAGTTTCGTCTATGCCCAATTCTATACCTTCATCCCGCATTTGCCGTTTGAGTTGAGCCAGGTTTTTGGCATGCTTTTTACTCGACTCGTGACTGGTGAGTTGTTTCTTGTTCTTGAAGATCTTGTCACAAACAATGCACTCGAAGAGGTCCACAACAGCGTCATTTTCCTCTGGAGGGATGACAGACTCGTTGAATGTTTGCTCATCCACCTTTTCCCAATCCTGCTGTTGATAGGATTGCTTCATGGCATTGTTAGCCTGTCGATCTCTTCTGGCCTGTTCCTTAGATCCTTGGTTTCCAGGCGCCTTTTTCTTCTGTCTATTGTGCTCCTTCACTCTAGGATCCTTTTGACGGATCACATTCACCAGCTGTCTAACTGTAGAATTGAATTCTTTCTTGGCCGCTTCACGGATCTTCTTATTGCGTTGCTCTGCAGCTCTTCGAGTTCTACGGTCCGGAGTGTCCCACACTCGATACACATCTTCCCAGGCAAAGGATTTGATCGAAGAGAAGGAAGACCAAACGTCATAGAACGGCTTTATATCTCGATTCCATTGGGAGTTGGAATTTCCAAACGATGGAAGCAGAGGCGGTTCTTCACCGTTATCCAGAGCAGCTTCTTCTTCCTCCTGTTTCAATTGATCAAAGAGCTGAGAAATGAGTTCGAAGAATTCGGACTCATCGTCACTCAGTCGTTGATACCATGACGGATCAAAATATTTTTTCAACTCATCTGTGGACGTAACTTTTCCACCAAATTCTTGCTCGGCTCCAGCCCCGTCAGTCGTTCCATGCGAATCGTACCAGGCTCTTTCTTGGGGATTTGACAGAACGTCATAGGCAGCTTGGACCTTGGTGAAGAGCGTAGTAGCCTCTTCAACTCGATTGTAATTTCTGTCTGGATGTAGCAACAGGGCCTTTTTCTTGTAGGCTTTTTTGATCTCTATATCTGTAGCATTTTTCTCAACTCCTAGCAAGTCATACAACGACTCTGTAGGAGCAGCTTGGCTGGACTGATTGGCCCCCATTACTTCTTTCTATAAAATGCTTCACAGTAAGTTTTTACTAACAATCAAGTTTGAATTTTTCATCGGCGATCCGACTGCCCTTTTATCTTAGACACACACACTCAAGTCCTGTCGACTCACCGCCCGTCATCATCATTACCCAACCAACCGCCACCAAAATTCAACTGTTTGTGTTTCATCAAGATGAAAAAGGTTGGTTTGGCAGCCTTTGAAGATAAAAGGACTGCTGCATATGAAGATTTGAGCGCGGCTATACAACAGACACAAGTTGAGGAGTTGAATACTCAACTTTCTGTATTTCAATCGGCGCTTAACTACTTTGCTGTAGAACATGCTGCGGAGATTCGCACCAACCCGCAATTCAGGAGCGAATTTGCTAAGATGTGTACAGCAATTGGCGTAGATCCATTAGCAACTTCGAACCACAAGGGCAAAGGGGGCTCTCTGTGGGCGTCGCTACTTGGTAAAGATGTAAATGACTTTTACTTTGAACTGGCGGTTCGAATTATTGAAATCTGTCGGTTAACTAGGGATGTAAACGGTGGACTTATATCTGTTTCCGAGGTAATTACTAGATTGGCCGAACAGCCTCGTCCCGTTCAAGTGACTGAGGATGACATTGAACGCGCCGTAGGCACGCTCAGTGAATTAGGCAAGGGGTTTGGCCTGATTGAAGTAGCCTCTTCTAAGATGATCAGAAGCGTTCCTTCAGAGCTCAGTCAGGACCAATTCCTGATTCTTGAAGCGTGTCAGGCCCTGGGCTATGTTTCCTCCTCTATTATTCGAGATAACCTGGGCTGGTCGCATTTGCGGGCTCGCACAGTTCTGGATGACATGGTAGGCGAAGGCTTACTGTGGGTCGATGATCAGTCTGTTGAAAGAGAATTCTGGGTCCCCTCGTATATGGACTGGTGATGACTGACTGTTATTGATCCACATTTTTTTTTGAAACCATGGGCATCATATTGGTCCCTTCTCTTTTGCATTTGCATGACCGGCCCAATGTGAACAGTGTTTCTATGTAGTTGGCGCTTCTGTTTATTGAGAAGAAGCCAACCTACAATACACTTGAAAATTACACAATATAGGGCCCCTCCCTCCTACACAATGGTATTATACCTTCGGCTGGACATATAAAGTAACATCAGTTAATTGGCTACATACCTTTGTTCATGCTTTGGAACAATTTTTTCCCAAATACCTCGATAACATAGAATCCGTATTCGGGGGAAAAGATATATACATCGTTCAGACTAGTTCAGGCGGTTGGTGTGTACTCTACTTTAATTGCTAGTTACCCTATCAAAGTGGTAGTAGTAGTTGACAAGGTGAGTCTGGAAAATTGTTCATAGATTGAGTCTGGAAAATTGTTCATAGATCTCAATTCTACTAAACCACACGCGTGTTGACTTCTATTAACATGCAAATTGCTACAAAAAAACAAAAAAACTATACGAATCAATTAATTACTATTGAATGCGTAATTATCTATACCCTTCAGGAATTTGCACGGCACATTTTTGGCTAATGTTCATACGCTTCCGCCACTCGGAGATCCCTCCGGTTGCTATGACAACAATCAAATCCCCTTTTTTTTTTTGCAATTTGGAGCCTATCACAACATGTAATTGCCCCAGATCCATCTGAAGGTAATATGAACTGGATACGATGATATATAGCATGTGGACGGAAATATTTTAAATTATGTGAAACTTGCATAATAATCCGAAAAAAAATAAACAAGTTGTCACGAAACCCCACAGAAGTCAGGAATCTGCATGTAGCAAGCAACTATAGCGTAGATCACTTAATACCGAATTTGACTATATAAATAGTCAGGATGTAGAATCAAAATAAGAATACGACGTCTCTGGGACTATGGAATCCAATACTAAGCGAACATACAAATCAGGAGAACTGAAAGGAAAGGTAGCTTCTATTAAAACCAAGCAATTGTCCTTTAGGGTCTTGAAGCAGGCACCGAACAGTAAGACTATGATGTATCCGCAGAATCATAAATTGTTCCAAGTGTGCCATCAATATCCTTCAGAATTACCCCAATCCAACGGCATTTTAAAGAGCTCCGTTCCATGTGGACGGTATGAGTTGCAATTGACCTCCAAGATGGTTGAATACAGCTTCAACGCGAAAAGTAGCAAAAAAACCCAGAAACGCGAAGAGTCATATTCCCCATTTCGTGAGTTCAAATTGGATAGTAAATCATCAGTAGAAACGGAATGAAAATCTGCGACAGAAACGCCAAATGGAAGGAAGAAGGAAAGTAGTCTTATTCACGAGTTGCTATTATCTTACACATATTTTCCAGCTCCGCCGCCTTCATGATTAAGTTAACCGAAAGTCTCTTAGTTCTCTATAATGACATCGAACGGTTATCAGTGAATGGGTGCGATAGAAAGAGTCATCAAAAACTAAACAACAATAACAACAACAACCGAATCGTATCTCAATCAACCAGGACTGCCCGCTCCAGGACTATTTCGCCTTCTGTCAAGAAGGTTTTGGAAAAAGTTAGCCAAGACTTCATTCTGTGTGTTTCCTCCTGGGGAGTTTGGCGTGTTGGATTCTGAACGTTCGGTTCTTCTATCTGGGGTGACTGGAGCCACATTACTTGATGCATTGGAAGAAGTGGCCAAATCTCTAGCCTTGAGGCGTCGAAGAACCTCTTCAACACCTTCAATTTGAATTCCTCCAACATTAAAATCACCCAATGCAGCAGCTGCATTCGTGCCTTGATAAGGCTGTTGATCCTTTGGTTCCTCGCTCAATTTCTTTTCCAAAATATCATACTGTTTGGCCAAAAATTGTTGGAAGTCTGTTTTGGGTATGTGCTCCTGTGATTTAGCCACAGTTTCCACATCTTCATCTGGTTCAATGCCGATATTTGCCACGTAAAGTTCGATCGCCTTGTCCATATCTTCCTCATTATCTAACCGCCATAACTTTGTAATTTCATCTATCAAATTCATCCCCTCATCTCTAACCGCACATATCTTAGCTCTACTGTCCCAACCGGCGGGTATTAATATCTTATCAGGCTCTACCACAGAGGGTTCAGCCTTCTCAGGGGCCTCGGATGCTATTGGCAGAGATAAGCGTTCCGAAATGATTTCATCCAGGCCGCTAAAGGGTATATCTAATGAATATGGAACATACACCACTGAACCACCACATTTCCATGCAATAGACCTAATGAATTGCTGGGCAAAGTCCACAGTTTCGTCGGAAAGTTGCCCCTCATGGACTACATTTTCTGAACCAATGGCACACAGAATTAAGTCTATCCCCAGCGGTAATTCATATTGCCCATCCTCTAAAGGTATTTCTACGCCCTTGTAATCCTCATTCCCACTGAGACTGCTTGTGCCGGGTGGAACATATGCCTGTAATCTCTGTCGTAGCTCCTCAACTTTACCGTCAACTTCACCCACACAGCTCCAGAGAAAGTCCATCCAATGCCGCAATTGAGCAGCCCATTTCTCAACATGGTCCCAGTCTAGAATGATAGTCACTGCAATATTCTCTTTCGATCGTTTTAGGACCGGAAGGATCATTGGCTTGTAATGTTCTTCATGCATATCTAACGTGTATAAATCCAGATGTGAGAGCTTATCATCATGCTCTTCATCTCTATATTCGATGAAAGAGTATCCAAGACAAAAGTCGTTAGGGATCTCTGCGGTTGGATCCTTTTTCAGTCGTCGAATTAATGATCTGTGAGTTTCTCGGTTTGTTCCTAGAATTCGATTTGTACTGTCAGATGAAATTCCCTTAACATCCATAAATAATATGCCACTTTGTCACTCACCTAACAGAACCACTGTCCCTCGTACTACAGGATCGACATTAGATGCCTTCCTCAGCATATAAGGCCATATCTCCTCAGTCTCGTTACTCATTCCATTTGTTTATTGAATCCTCAAAAAGCTACAACAACATCCCAAAACAACGCGTCAAACACACATCCAAAACGTCCGCACGGCTGAATCATATGGGTTCGAATCTCGCGAAGACCAAAACCGTTGTGGTGATTCATCCTAGATCTATTTAACGTGGTGGTGAGATGAATAGAACAATACGAACCTAGTTATTTAATTGATGAATTTATTATTAGTATAGATAATTGAATTGGTTTTTTTTCTTTCGGTTTTCTTTTTTTTTACATTAGTCGGATTCAATTTCCATTTGCGAGTCATCATTATTGTCGTAAAACATGCCAGGGGAAGTGGGAGTAAACTTGACAACGGGGCTTCGTTTCGGCTTAGGGGTGGTGTTAGTAGCATTTGTAGAAGGGGATGGAGGCGAGGCAATGATTTCACTGAATTCTGGATCATCCAAGTCAAACATGTCATCTGTGTCTAATACGCCGATTCGAGAGTGTTCTTCCAACGCTCTATTGAGTAAATCAGAAGCAACAGGGTCATTTGGTGTAATGCTCAGTGCTTGATGGAAGTTTTCTATAGCATTGAATATCCTTCTTGCTTGGAGGTTCACCAAACCCATAGCTGAATGGATATTGGCGTCTTTGGGCGAAACTCGAACGATTTCCTCAAAATACGACAGGGACATATCATGCTTCTCCATCCGCCTATATACATGGCCCAAATTGGCTTGAATTGAAAGCCATGCGCGTGGATCGGAGTTTAGTCCGGATGCAGCCTTGAGCGCTTCGTGGAAATACGATTCAGCAGTGCTCAACTCGGTTTTGTGATAATATACAACTCCCATTTCATTCAGCAGCAGGGGATCGGATTTGCAAATGCTGTAGGAAGTACATAGATATTCTTCTGCAAGGGTAAGGTTGTTGAGATGCAAATGCTGCATTCCGAGAAATAATGATGGCAAATGGGTTCCTTGGAATAACCGCGCAGCTGTGGAATATGCTGAAATCGCTTGCTCATGCTCACCTTCAACTGCAAATGTGTGGGCAAACCCAATCCACGCCTGTCCGAAATATGGGTTCATCATTGACGCCTTACTGAAAAATCGTCTTGCCTCAGCGATTTTCCCTATAGTCAAATAATAGACCCCAACTGCCAACCAAGAAACTGGTTCGTTCGGGTGATTATCGGCCATCTCGTGTGCCAACAGGAAAAGCTTGTTTCTACCACCAAGTTCATGCAAACACGCCAAGTAATTAGGCAGGGCAGAGAACTTGAATGTGTCATCTTCTAAAATTTTCTCACATAATTCCAAACAATCTTTAAAACGGCATTGGACAAACAACATATCAGCCCGACTCAGTAACACATCACTATTCTGACCGAGACCATAGTCATCTTTTAGAACCCCTTCAGCCTCTAGATAACCCTTCAGGTTGGTGTACTTACCCAGTCGTATGGAATATAATGCCTTGGTCAATTCAGCGTTTTCTCCGCACCATTTGTCAAAGTCCAACGAAGTCAGAAATTTCCATTCCTCCTGCGGCGACATCAGATTATTCCGTATCAGCTGGTCAAATGCCTCATAACACTTAGCATCAATCTTCACTGCCTCCTGATAGCATTCTTTAGCTCTGTCGAAATTATTCTGGGCAGTGTATATCTGGCCCCGTAGATGGCTGATTGAAGCCTCCAATCTGATTCCTCCATTATCGTGGTGGGTATTTCGAGAAATAGTTTTCTTAGAAGATAATGAAGATCCAGAAGTAGAAGATTCCAGGTCCCCCTCGCTATTGGATTTTTCTCCAATGACTTCCAATGCTTCATCCCATTTTTCCATCTTAGTCAAGCTTAATGCACACAAATATCTACACGGAATGTTCTTTTCATATTCCTTTTTACTCTGCAGTAATTGCTTTGCCCGGAAAAAGCTCCCATTAGCGTAATGAACTTGCCCTAACCAGAATGCGTCGTTGGCATCTCCAGTCATTGCAAGAATTTTGTCACCAATATGTTCCGCGGTTTGATAATGGTGTTGCATGTACGCATCATGTCTCCACAGTCGCAATTTTTCCACCTGTGAAAGGGGCTTGAATTTGCCGGGACTCTTACCTTGGCGCACCACGAGTGGCGAGTCAAATGAGTCCATATCTCTCTATCTCTCTTTTAAATATATTTGGTGTAAACTATGTATGTGATCCGACCTTCAGCAGTACATCATCACAACGATTCTTCCCGCGGAATTGGCTGCGCGCCGCCGCAGAGTCGAAAATTTGCACTGCCACTGTGGCTTGTGAATATTTTAATGATGTTGGGATTGCAGGAGTCAGGGGAATGATTTTGACAAGCGCCCATCCAGTTTAGTATCTAAGCAGACAAAAACCTTCAATACTATATATATATATATATATAAAGTAATATTTGTTCCAACCAGCTATTTCTCTCTGGTTCTTTATCAGTCAGTCCGTTCCCTAATTAGCAGTAAAATGTAAGATAAGCCGCACGAACCGCGAAAATTTGCGCAGTAGTGGTAAGTTTTTTTTTGTTAGTGTAGGCTGAAGGAGAAAAGGTACTTGAGATAGAGATAGTTTGCACAGATATCAATTGTCACATTGAGTATTCACAATGTTAGAATCTGAGGTGGCTACCGATGGTAGTTCCGGCTCTAAGCGGAAGAGAAAGGATAAAGTCAAAAAGAAGTTCCTGGATATGATGGCACCTCCGCGTTTCCTGGTAGAGCCAACTTTGATAAAGGAGAAAATAACTGTTGCAGTATGTCCAATTGTCGTTGAGTAGATATATATTCATATATTGCGGTGCTGATAAGATTGTTTAGGATTTAAGGGATTTAGTACTCTATGTTCTGGGTGCAGACGGGCTCGGGCCTAAATGGTGTAGCGTGAGGGTAAGCATTTGACAAATAACATCGCCAAGTGAAAAGTTCAAAATTTTGATTGCTAATGAGGATATAGAATTCGAAAGCAATTGAGCGCTTTGTGACGGTATTGATCCCAGGTCTCAATGCCGATTTATTTGGATTAGACAACATAGACGCCTGCGAACCGATTCGAATGTCTGCGCCTCCACAATTACCGTTCTTTCAAGATACGTTCGGAATGGCTTGGCCTACTAAAGCACCTGGGGAGAAGACGTCATTGTACTCACCGGGTAATGTGTTTGTGGAAGTTCCAATGACCAAGTCCGAAAGGAAAGAACTCTCCGCAACGCTCAAAAAGCCCCCCAAAACGGTACATTTGCATGATTTGGAAATGTCTTGTGAAGAGTTAAAACAACAAGGATTCATGATACATCCTGATACAAAAGACCGATTGGAGTCCGTTGAGCCACCGTTAGACGGCTGGGTAGACACCAAGTTGATTGATCGCGGAAAAGAGGGCATTAAGGTCTATGGGTTGGATTGTGAAATGTGTCTAACTAATTCTGGCTCAGAAGTCACGCGTGTTACATTAGTGGAAAATACCACTCGGGAAACTGTGCTTGATGAATTTGTGAAGCCATATAACGAGATTATAGATTATGTGACGTCGTTTTCGGGTATCACTGCAGAAATCCTCGAGAATGTTACCAACAGATTGGAAGATATTCAGGAGAAGCTAATTGAATTGGTTTCAACCACTGATTATTTGGTGGGCCATTCGTTAGATAGTGATTTAAGTGTCCTGAAACTCCGACACCCTAAAATTATCGATACGTCAATGATTTACCATCATCCCAGAGGTCCTCCGTATAAGGCAAGTTTGAAAATGCTCACAGGAAAGCATCTGAAGCGGGATATTCAGACTGGTACACAAGGGCATGATTCAGCCGAAGACGCCATTGCATGTCTTGATTTGTTGAACTTGAAGCTTGAAAGAGGCGGACAATATGGGTTACACAAGCAGCAAAATATTGACCTTGCTACAAAACTGAACAAGTTCAACAAAACTGTTGCCATAGTCGATTATGGTGTCCCACGGTGGCATAATGAACAGGCTAAAGCTGTTATTTCATGCACCTCTGATGACGAGGTTGTGGAGAATACTGTCAAGTGCTCCAAAAACCATGACTTTGTATGGGCCCATATGAGAGATCTTCGAACCCCCGGTGGTTGGATGGTTGCAAAAGATGGGAAGAGCATTGTTCAAAGTGACGAGGATTTGGATCGAAGTTTTGAAAAATTGAATGATCGTCTCTTACGATTGTATAAAGGGCTTCCTGCCAACACGGCGCTTTTGATCTGGTCTGGGTCTGGTAATCCAGCTGATATGATCAAATTACAGAAGCAAAGGAAGGCGTTTAATGATGAATACAAGACCAAAAATTGGAAAGAGATTGAATCTACCTGGACCGACAATGATAACAAGAAACTGTTAAAGGCAACTAAAGCTGCTCGGGCAGGAATATCTTTTCTAACTGTCAAAACGATACAAAATGACAATGACGACGACGATGATGATGACCAAGATGCAGATATTAACGACGATTATAATGATGCACCCACGAAAAGAGGCAAAAGTGAAGAATAGACGTTATAAACTAAATCTATATATCCTACTTGTTCTCCTTCACATTGGGAGACAGGTGCCCCATATACAACGAAACAATGATATAAATATATTAATATACAAAAATAAAACTACTCTATGATGGTGGAGGGGCTTCTTCCATAGAAATGTCTCCATTTTCATCCTGTGGTTTGTCATCTTCCTTTTTCTCGTCCGTCTTATTATCACCCTCTTGTTTCTCATCTGTCTTCTTCTCAGTATCATCATTATTTTCTTCCGGCTTATTATTAACAGTTTCTGTTTCTGCTTTGTTATTTTCTTCAGGCTTGACCTCGTCTGCCTTCTTTTCTGATTCATAGTCCTTTGACACAATCCCTGGAATAGCTTCCCCTCCAACAGCTCCTCGGATATCGGCAGCAGTCAAACCACCCTGATCGTTGGTTTCAACTTCCGGCAAGACAACCTTGGTTTCTGATGACTGCATATCAAGAAGATCATCCGGCTCACCGTCCTCAATAGGCACATAAGAAGAATCATCGATAGGTACCCATGCCCGAATTTGAAACTCGGTAGTCTGGGCACTTCCGTTGGCAATTTTGGGATCATTTTGGCCTTCACCTGGAGCTGGTGTAGCTGTTTGAGATTGCGTCTGTGAGCTTTGTTGCTGTTGTTGTTGTTGTTGTTGTTGTGATTGACTTAATTGTGGAGTAACCCATTCTCTATTCCAATGAGATATCTTTTCGTTTATATCGACAGTATAAGACGCCTGGTGACGGCCTGATTGTTTATACAATGAACGTCGGGACATGATATTATTACGGTGGTGTTGGGAAGCACGCGTTGAAGAGAATTGGGAGGGAAAAAAATAATCGTGATGGAGTTAGTACTTTGGCAGGCAATCTTCTCGGAGATTAAAAGTTTCGCTAAACATAACGTAAAAAGGTTTGAAAATAAAGACTATGTTAGAATAATCTGAATATGATTGAGTTAGATTACCAAGCCATTGTTTCCTGGATATGATGATTATACTGATACCAACAATTACTTTTAAAGTAGCGAGTGTCGAACAATTTTCATAAAGCTAGAAGAATAACCGTTCATTTGGCGACTTTGGCTAATCCGGCTTTCGTTTCAATATTCTGATGCGACTTAGAAGTAGTGTGATCAAGAAAATGTGGCTGAAACAAAAGGTCGTGATTATGATGAGAATCAAACACTTTAAGAATGAGTAAGAAAATTCTTCAGGTCTACTAATGGCATTGTCAGAGATAGATTCCAGCCATTCGATCCATCCGTTATCTGATATCCAAGAAAATATTGACAGTTTTGAATTGGCCAAACCATTTCCCACAAAACCTGGTGTGGCTAATTAGGATTGTGTGGCTGAAGCGGGGTATTTCATGCGGCTGACTCAAGGCTATATAAGAGATCGAATATATCTTCGAATTGGAACTGTACTGAGAAGTAAAAAAGCATCAACTTACAACCATGCCTAAGAAACATTCTAGAGAAAGTGGGCATGACTTGCCCACCTATGAGGAGTCTGGTGCAAGTCTGGCCTATGTATTTAGCGGGCTCCAGCTTGGTGTTGAAGAAAATAAGAGAGAAGTGCCAACTGAGAGCCAGGTAATATGCCACTTGAAACTTTTAGAATCCATTTATAGGTTGCGGCAACAGGTTGAAAACGATGACCGGATAGTGGTGGCGGAAGATTGCGAAGAGATCAAAGAGAGAAGGTGGTCCATTTATGTCACAAGGGCCGTGGATAGGTTTGAAAAGTGGTGGCAGCAAACTATTATTTCTCGGCGACCAGAAGATTATTCGAAGCTACCAGGGACGAAGAGGGAGCTGAGCTTCAAAGAGGAGAATACAATTCCTTTGAAACTCACATTTGAAGGAACAGTTTCCCGTACTATCGGGAAAGATAAGATGCCACCTTTAGATATAATCATGGTTTGGCACGCATATTTACTTAATCCGAAGTCATATGCTGAGGATTGCTCAAGGTTCCGAATTCTTGAACGGATCTGGGAACTTCAATTTCCGTGGAAATGGCTCAATGATATGATAGATTCAAACACATTTGAATATCAAGCGCCAGAAAAGACCAAGATGGCCTTCACAGATATTCTTCCCTGGGAGATTATGGATGATACAGGTGGCAAAACTGTTGAATGCTTCAAATGCAAAAACCACTCTGAAGTGTCATTTCTAGATTATACTCGAAATGACTTCACCAACCAATGCAAAAGTTGTGGGTACTTAATTAACCACGATTCATTACGAATGTGCAAATTTCGGAATGATTGGCTCCTTTATTCACAACATGATGTCGCCTTCCCTGTCACACTGACAAACATTTATACCGGTGAGCTTCAAGAGGCAGCAAGAAACTGTCCCGTGTATCATGCACTTGATGAAATAGAGACGGAAATAACTTTGCTGGTTAATGGAAATGATTCATCGTCATCTTTGATGGACCTTAAGACAAAATTTGAAAAATTCGTCAAGTCGGCTAAAATCAACAACGATAATAAAAATAAGTGGAAGGGACTTTATATCCGAAAGCTGATGTCGAATTACTGGGACAACTCATCGATCTTTTCACTTAACTTGGTGAGTGCAGTGATGCGTCAGGGAACTTTTATTTCCAAAATGCATGCAAACAATTGGTTAAATAGTCCATCTTTATTGAATGCCTGCAACCAAATGATTCAAAAATATCGGCAGTTCTTTTTCCTAATGCACAAATATCCAAAGCTTTTGGCCGTACCGACTATTGATGTCGATCTAGTTTGGCATACACAACAGTTAACCCCAGTCATCTATTATAATTATTCTGTTTCTCTCACAAAGAGGTTTATAAATCACGATGATAAGATAAAGGATACAACGCTGTCAAACTTTTTCACAAAAACTACAGAACTCTATGAAAAGGAGTTCAAGCAAGTGTACTCAGAGTGTCTCTGTTGGTATTGTCAAGCAGTGCGAGAAATCAATACCACCTGGCATCCATCAAAGGTTAAAAGTGCGCATAAACGTTTCTATGACCAAGCATTCGGTTCTGATGGTCGGAACCACGCTGGCCAAAATCACATCAGCACTCACAATGCTGTGCCTGATTTGGACAATAGAGATAATTTCTATAACCGACTCCAACGGGAGTATGAGAAGGCATCCAAGACGGTTGCCAAGCGTTCCAAAAAATGCGGACACAGTTTTGGCTTTGAGCGACATCCAAATGTATATCCGTGGGCCGCATCGTATTTTGTTCCGGCCTTTTATCCAGCGATGCCAGTGTGCATATCTGACCAAGCATCCGGTTATGGTAATTGTTGCCCAGGTACTTGTGGATCAGCTGTTGCTGCCGGCGGAGTCTGCGGCAACGGTTCAGGAATTGGGGGATGTGGCACTGGTGATGCCAATCCTGGAGCTTGTGGAGGGGGAGGACAATGTGCCGGAGCATTTGGCTGTGGTATTTCACTAACCTGCGGAGTTTCAGGTGCCTGTGACGCTACTTCAGCATCATGGAGTGGCGGGGGGTTCTGAAATACAGACCTGATAGCTGATGAAGCATCGAGTAAGATGAAAACTAAAGACTAATTGGCAATTCAATGAGGTCAATTGAAGCCCTACGCCGCAATCATCCAGTTTTTGGCAACGGACATAACTCTGCATTTGGGGCCCCCCTTTAAACCCCTTTTTTTATAGGCCTAGCTTGAATCAAGTCCATTTTTTGGTTTTTACCCTGGCACTATTTACGTAACATTATATGACCCCTCAATCCACCAAGCGACTTAAAAATAGTAATATCCTGTGGGGGCCTCAATCTGAAGTTCTAACATTTTCATTCATTTTCTTGCATTTCCCGTTCAGTGTTTTCAGAACCTGCCACTTCCTAAAACGGAACGATCGTCGGAACATTTTGATGCAAAATCGGGATGGCCCCGACAATGACTCTTTTCGAGAACCGGGGGGCTGCAGCATAAATTCAACAATATTTTTCAACGTGAAATTTTCACTTTATTGAATTTTTTATTCATATATTTTATTTCACAACCCCAGACATAATGACTACCATTCATTTTAGAGCTGAGCTCAAGCCTTTGGAACACAGATCCGCATTGACTCCTACAACTGCCAAGAAGTTGATGGATGCTGGATACACCGTGATTGTGGAGAGATCCACCGAAAGAATCTTCGACGATAAGGAATTCGAAGATATTGGAGCTACCTTAGTTCCAGAAGGAAGCTGGGTTGACGCACCAGAGGATAGAATCATCTTTGGTTTGAAGGAATTCCCAGAGAGCGACACTTACCCACTTGTCCATGAGCACATCCAATTTGCCCACTGTTACAAAGACCAGGGTGGCTGGAAGGACGTGTTGAACCGATTCAAGCAAGGCAACGGTACTCTTTACGACTTGGAGTTCCTTACTGACGACTCTGGTAGAAGAGTTGCAGCCTTCGGTTTCCACGCAGGATTTGCCGGTGCAGCTGTTGGTGTTCAAAACTGGGTTTTCAACCAAACCCACGGCAAGGACGAAAAGCTCGGAAGCCTTGACTACTATCCTAATGAAGCCAAGCTTGTCAATTCCATCAAGGAAGATTTGGCCAAGTTCGATAAGCTTCCAAAGGTTCTCATCATTGGAGCCATGGGCCGATGTGGCAGCGGTGCTGTTGATCTTTTGCGCAAGATTGGTCTCCCAGAAAAGAACATTATCCAATGGGATATGGCCGAAACTGCCAAGGGTGGTCCATTCCAGAAAATCCTTGACGCAGATATCTTCGTCAATTGCATCTACCTTTCCAAGCCAATTCCACCATTCCTTACTAAGGAGTTCATCAACAACCCAGACAGAAAGCTTCAAGTCATTGTTGACGTCTCTGCTGACACGACCAACCCACACAACCCAATTCCAGTCTACAACACTGCCACCACCTTCACCGAACCGACTGTCGATGTTGATGTCGAGCAAGGACCAAGATTGTCTGTCATTGCCATTGACCATTTGCCAAGTATGCTTCCAAGAGAAGCCAGTGAGGACTTCAGCAACGCTTTGTTGCCTTCGTTGTTGACTCTCGCTGAAAGAGACACCGCCCCAGTCTGGGTCAAGGCAAAGGAACTCTTCAACCACCACATCAACAGATTGTAATTCGTAAATAATAATTTATAATACTATTGTTTGTTTGCCTCGCAGAGCTACCTTTTTTGCTTCTTTTCGGAGAAAAAAGAAGCCGCCGGCTTGGTTCTTTTCTAGAAAAGAACCAAAAGCATTCGTATTCGCTCGTTTCCAGCCACAGTGGCTGTACATTAAGCCGCATCGCCTCTCACATTCATTTAGAACTTTCTTGGGAGTCCCGACATTTTTGTGAAACCTTCCAGCACTACAAACCGAAATGCCAGAGGACCACAGAACCGCCATTATCACGGGAGGGAACGGGTAAGAACGCATCTGATGATGATTGTCGTAATTATTGTACTGACTCTGTAGCTTCCTGGGAATCGCTATTGCCGAGCGATTGATACAACAACTGCCATCTGAAACCAGAATTACAATTGTGGTGACGAGCCGAACGCTACCAGGGGTCAAGGAGGCCACGGCAAAAATCAGGGAGCGCGCCGCTAAAATCAAGCGGAAAGGTCTTGTCGAATATGACTATCTCGTGTTTGACCAATGCAACATGGTGTCGACTTTGGCAGCTGCGTACGACATTAGAAAGAGATACTCCCACATTGACTACTTGTTTTTGAACTCCAGTTACGCACAATTCAAGGGTATTGACTACCTTCAAGCAACCAAGGACCTGTTCCGAGAACCCTTGCGATCATTCACCATTGGAACGTTCAAATTGCAGGGTGCCGGTAAGAAAACCGAAGACGGCCTCGGGGCGGTGTTCCAGGCCAATGTGTTGAGTCCATGGTATTTGATCAATGAAATCCTCCCGCAGCTGTCCAATGGGGGTAGGGTCATCTGGATCTCATCTTCAATTTCTGTCCCAGAATACTTGGATTTGGACGATCTGGAGATGATCAATAACTACAAGGCGTACGAGACGTCAAAATATGAAATTGAAATGCTACATCACGCTACATACAAGCAATTGCTTGACAAGCACGGGGTCCAAAGCTGGTTGTTGCAACCTGGTGTCTTCAAGTCCACCTCGTTTGTACCAAGTCTGAACATCTTCGCCTATCTAGGTATGTTGTTCATGTTCTATCTTTGCAGACTCTTTGGGTCTCCCTATCATTGCATCTGGCCGGAAACTGCTGCCAATGCCCCAATCTGGACCGCCCTGTTCGCTGACCCTAAGAAGGACGATATGACTATCAAGTACGGTTCTGGAACCGACCGTTGGGGAAACGAGGTACTCATGAAGACGCCCAGCAACCCGCAGAATTCCGAGGACCTCTACAATTATGTCGAACTCAAGCGAAAGCACTTTGTTGAAAAGTTCAAAGATCAAATCGTAGAACGCTATTTATATTAATTTGTAATCCCAAATATATCATCATTATTATTTGTATAATTAAAAAAATGATGAGCTCATAGTTGCTGAAAAAAAACGCACTGCCACCATTTGTAAAAGCCTCCTTTCACTTCCCAGTCGTGGCTGTGCTGAGACGGTGAGACGGAACGGCCTGCCGATCTGCGGCGGGCGTCCGCGCCGACAAACAGCTGCTGCGCTAAGCCCTCAATTGCCCAGCCTCCCAGATTATTATTGTGCCAGTACATCAAAAGACGAATTGTTCCCAAGCCTTTTGAAAGCACCACCAAAATCACTTGTTTAACAAACAAATGAACGTTATTAAACTACAGGTGAGTAGTAGCATGACACAAATCTTTAGAGCTCTCGTAGAACTGTGGCTAATTGTGGCATTAGAAAAAATTCCCACAGCTTTCACAGGAAGATGTGTTTGGTCTAATTGACCGATTCAGACAACTAGACGTCGAAGAGACCGGTTACACCGACAAGCAGAGTGTTATCAAGTCATTGACTGAAAGCGGTGAGGGATCCTATGATGAAATCCGTGAAACATTGAAGACAGTGGATGTAGATGCTAGTGGCAGAGTCGAAGTGGACGATTATGTGGAACTAATCGCTAAGCTTCGGGACGCACCTAAGAAGAAGGGTCCGCCACCAGTTCCTCACAAAGCCCCAGGCCTCAGTCCCGGGGCAGCAGCAGCCTCAGCTCCTGGCGGCGGTGGTGATGGCCATCGTAGAACTAGCTCCAGAATTTTGGTTTCTGGCGCTTCCGAAGGAACCACGCATACCATTAACGAAGAAGAACGAACAGAATTCACCAGACACATCAACAGTGTATTGGCTGGTGACGCTGACATTGGCGCCCGATTGCCATTCCCTACAGATTCCTTCCAAATGTTTGATGAATGTAGAGATGGGTTGGTTCTGTCAAAGTTGATCAATGACTCTGTTCCAGATACCATTGATACAAGAGTCTTGAACAAGCCAAAGGGTTCTAAGGAGCTCAACAACTTCCAAATGTCGGAAAATGCCAACATTGTGATCAACTCCGCCAAGGGTATTGGTTGTGTTGTCGTTAATGTTCACGCAGAAGATATCATTGACGGTAGAGAACATTTAATATTGGGTCTTATTTGGCAAATCATCCGAAGAGGTCTTCTTAGTAAGATTGATATCAAGCTCCACCCAGAATTGTATCGTCTGTTGGAAGATGATGAGACTTTGGAGCAATTCTTGAGATTGCCACCAGAACAAATCCTTCTCCGTTGGTTCAATTTCCACCTCAAGGCGGCAAATTGGCACAGAAAGGTAACCAACTTTTCGTCTGACGTGAAGGATGGTGAAAACTACACAGTCCTCTTGAACCAATTGGCCCCACAAGTTTGTTCCAGAGCTCCTCTTCAAACCCCAGACCTCCTTCAAAGAGCCGAACAAGTCCTCGATAACGCTGACAAATTGGACTGTCGTAAATATCTTACCCCAACCGCCTTGGTCGCCGGAAATCCAAAATTGAACTTGGCGTTTGTCGCACACCTCTTCAACACCCACCCAGGTTTGGAACCTATCACCGAAGAAGAAAAGGTTGAAGTTGAAGACTTTGATGCTGAAGGTGAACGTGAAGCTAGAGTGTTCACCCTTTGGCTCAACTCCTTGGAAGTTAACCCACCAGTCGTCAGTTTGTTTGAAGACTTGAAGGATGGTACCATTCTTTTACAAGCTTATGAGAAGGTCATCCCAGGAAGTGTCAACCAAAGATTCGTTAACAAGAGACCGCCTGCTGCTGTCGATGAAGAAGGCTTGCCAATTGAGATGTCCCGATTCAAGGCAGTCGAAAATACAAACTATGCCGTTGAATTGGGTAAGCAAAACAACTTCTCTCTTGTCGGTATTGAAGGTGCTGATATCACCGACGGCACCAAGACTCTTACCCTCGGTCTCGTGTGGCAATTAATGAGAAGAAACATTGTCTTGACTCTCAAGTCTCTTTCCAAGGGTGGTAGAGAACTTTCCGATACTGATATGTTGAAATGGGCCCAGGAGCAAGTTAGAAAGGGAGGAAAGAATTCCACTGTTCGTTCTTTCAAGGATCCAAATATCTCCAATGGTGTCTTCCTATTAGACGTTTTGCACGGTCTTAAGCCAGGTTATGTCGATTATGATTTGGTCTCAAATGACAGTTATGCAAACGCTAAGTTGGCCATTTCCATTGCCCGTAAATTGGGTGCATTGATCTGGATTGTTCCTGAGGATATTAACGAAGTCAGACCCAGACTTATCTTGACCTTTGTTGGTTCCCTTATGGCTTTGAATATTGATTAGAGAGTATGTGTGTATGTGTGTATTTATATGAATAAATAACAGTAAAAAAAAAAATAATTTTGAACAATTACATGTCATTTACAATACAATACAATCCTCATTGATCCTGATGCGTCTTTCATTTCTATGACCTTGTCAACGGATAAGCGTAGCATGGTCAGAGGTTCAGGTTGAGAGTAGAATCATAATTCTATTTTACAGATAAATAAATTACAAAATACATCAGGCAGTTTCATCCATGCGGTCGTCATCACCCTCTTCATCTCCTTCGTTAATAAAAGTGAGCTTTGTGCCGTTTTCAAACACACCCCAAACACCCAAATGAGTGTACTCTTCAACACATTCTGACAATTGGTCATCAGTGTACCCTCTGGCCAAGACTCTTCGTCGGACTTCAGCCATTGGTAAACTGGTTCTGAATCTATCGCCCTCATTTGCAATAGTTCTAATAGTCTTGAAAACTGCAGTCGTTATGGAGCTGTCTTCATTGTCATTATTTCGCTCAAGAAGAGAGTTCTTACAGACGGTCGTCAACCTCATGGCCTCTTCGATGTCGTCAATTACAACCTCATCCGAAAACCGTAATCTGGCCAAGGCCTGTGCCATACGCAGAATACCCAATAATGTACGAGGGGTGGTATGAGAAAACTGCTTTTGTGTATCTTGATCCTTCTTCTGCTGCTGTCTAATGTTCACATAATGGGTGACTGCATAGTCAGCCACGTCTTTGGTAACAACTGGCTTGTATCTTCTAGCCATCCCGATGAACTGTCTCATAAAATGCGGTTCTAGAGCTTGTGTTTCGGTTTCAGGTTGCCTGGATGTTCTATGAACATGGGTAACGTGGTTCGCCAAACGCTCGTCTGCTTCTCTGTCTGGCTTATCTAAAATCAAGAACAAAATGTCAAATCTGGATAACAGGGCAGCTGGCAAGTTGATGTTTTCCACTGGACTAATCTTTGGGTTGTAACGACCATAAAGAGGATTTGCAGCTGCTAAAATGGACGTTCTAGCATTCAATGTGGTTGACATACCAGCCTTAGAGATGGAGATTGTCTGTTGTTCCATAACTTCGTGAATGGCGGTTCTATCACTGTCGTCCATCTTGTCGAATTCATCGATGCAGCAAATACCATCGTCAGCCAGAACCAAAGCACCTCCTTCAAGGACCATTTCATCGGTGACAGGATCTCTCATCACTGCGGCGGTCAAACCAACACCAGAAGAACCCCTACCTGTGGTGTAGACGCCTCTTGGTGCGATTTTGGAAATGTATTTAAGTAATTGAGATTTTGCAACCCCCGGGTCACCCATAAGACAAATGTTTATATCGCCACGAATCTTCATACCGTCACCAAGTTCCTTGGTGACACCGCCAATGAGCAGCAAAAGAAGCGCCTTTTTAATGTCGAGATGGCCGTAAATTTCTGGTGCGATGGACGAGGCCAGACGCTCGTACACGTTACCTTGTTGTCTCAATTCATTGATCTTGTTTTCTGCTTCTGCGTCAATTCCCAATAGGTCGTATTGTTTCTTGTGCTGATGAATGTATTGGGCCTCCAAATATGTATCAGTTAATAAACCTGCCCTGAGAGCTCTGAACCCGGTGTATGGGGCGGGCATGAACACCCCGGCGATGTCGACGATATCACCAGGATTACAGCTTCTAACCAGTTCTCCCTTAATATAGACAGTGATGGATCTTGGAATGTGGCCGATTGGGACCTGCTCAGCCAGCTCTTGCACCCGGACATCTTGAAATGGGACGAATTTAGAACCTCTTGTGGACATGAAGAGCTGACCCTTGGTGTTATTAGCCTGGCATTCCTTACTTGGGCATTCGATCAACGGAGCAAACTGTCGTGTCTTGACTTCTTGGAAGATTTCATTCCCGCATTTATCACATGTATACGCATTGACCTGGACAGAGGGCTTGACATCGGAGACTCTGGTCACAATGCCCCGGACTGTAATGAGATGGCCCAAATGCTGTCCCCGGACCTCTCTGACAGCCATTGGCTTGCCGTTGCCCTTGTAGATGTCAGTGAGGGGTTTAAAATAGAGCGAGTAACGACGTGTGAGTTCTGGAGGGAACATATCCTCTGGGTTTAAATTGTCATTTGTCTCGCCTTCTGCCCCGGCCGCGCCCTCCATACGCTGCCGCATGCGCTCATTTCTTTGTCGCCGGGATTGAAGAAGGACTTCTAGCACCTCATCTTCATAGGTGATTTCAGCTGTGGCCTGGGGCATGAGGTCGTCGACGATCTGGGAAAAGAGCTCGACATATCGCGCCGAGTTCTTGCAGATTTCATCTAGCAATTTCATGTCTCCAGCCTGCTCTGACTCTTCGTAATCCTTTACATCGTCAAGTTCGATAAAGATCGCATCTACCTCTCGATTTGCGACTCGCTGCAGAAGTTCCTTATATTTATGAACGACGCGTTCCTCACCAGAAGTCTCGTCTTCCACGCTTGTCTTGTAGTCCTGGAGAAAGTTGCGGATGTTCTCCTTCAACTCGCTGTAATTAACGTCAATGTTCACTGACGGTAGAATTGCTGCCATCTTCTATGGGGGTGGGAAGGAGTTCGAGGGTTTGGTCTCTCGAGGAGTTGGAAATGTAATTTAATTGAAACGCGACCAAATAAAATAAAATAAAAAAAAAAAAGGATGAATCGCGTTTCGCGTGTCACAGCTGGGATTTGACAATGTCACCTACCGCATAAATTGGATATGCTGCGGGCAGCGTTCTTTACTAGGAAAGAACCGAAAAGCACTGACGGGGTATTTCCTTAGTAATAAACCTTATTTTACTTCTGGCGTCTAAAATTGAGAAATATAAAAGAAGGACCAAATCCACTTTTTTTTTTTTTTTTTTTTTTTTTTTTTTTTTTTTTTTTTTTTTT
>PPJG02000007.1:90293-103866 GCA_003705695.2 Blastobotrys serpentis | reverse complement strand
GGCAGCGTTCTTTTCTAGAAAAGAACCAAAAGCACTAGTTTGGCGCCTCGCAGAGCTACCTTTTTTGCTTCTTTTCGGAAAAAAAAGAAGCCGCCGGAGGCGCTCTCGGCCTATCGCTTCACAATTCTGTAAAATATATAGAGCCATTGAGAATTCCCACCGGGCAGCGCTCAAATTGGGATTCCTTCGTCAGTGCCGTCTCCACGCAGCAGCATAATAATGTTAATTTATGCTGCAGGGCACATAAGCTGCCCCTCCGGTTAGAATTGTTCCGTCTCTTGGCTACTGAATTGGGGGATTGGCCCTGATTATAATATAACGAATCGGCGGGGCACGTGATCGTTTTCCGCCAACACACATATACAGATACATACATGTATGGAAAGGAAAGGCATAATAATAGGAGATCAATTTTTTCCAATTAGGATTGGGACAGCGCAATGTCCAAAAAGGTGCCGCAGAAATGTTACAATACAATCCATTTAGGCTTTTGTGGATTGTCGATCGGTTGATTTGGGGTACTAGTCGTACGACCGATACGACATTTGCGCGCGGAATTAGCCCGCATCACCGCAAAAAAAGAAAAATGGCACAAGAATGTCGTGATAAGATGGCAGGTTTATTAATCTGAATAAATAGTAAAATAGTAAATAGTAACGGTAAGTGTGGGATTCATAACGTGGTTGCGTGTTTACTTGGGCTCCTTGATTTGTCTAGGGAAGAAATTGATTAATCTCTGTTGAAAGGGAGAGGGGATTCGCTTCTGGCGGATACTTACTCTCTCAGTCGGGAGCTCTTTCGGATGGGCATTACGAAAGGGCTCAAGAGGCCAATTGCAATGTAGGAAAGAATGAGGGTAGATTGTTTGGAACTTGCGATCTGTGGCTTCATGGATATTTGTCTCTTTAATGTGCAAGAGATGGGAAGAGAAATGCCGTCATATTTATACTTGAGATTGCCGCATATGGGCCAACCCAAAAAAATAAAAATCAGCTGTTGATTGACGCGAACTTTCCCAACACATTGCATCATGTCTAACCGGCAAATAGAACAACTGCTTTCCCACATTCAGTTGCCCAAGGACAAGATCAACGGGGTCTTGGTCCTGTCGCTTTCAGACAATGCGATTATTTATTCCAGGGACGTTTCTGACGCCCAGGACAAGGCTGCCTCCTGTTTGTCCATGGTTTCCAGCGCAACGTCCCTGGCTAACGGCTCAGGGGACTCCAACGTCAAGCTGGTTCGGTCGCGGACTGAAACCAGAGAGTATTTCATAGTTTGCGGTATGTCGTTTATTTCGTTTGTACGAAACAGATGCTAACTCTATTTTTTCGTTTGTAGATTCCGATTACCTCTTAATGGCGGTGCACAACTTGTGACGCATTGCCAGCCGCCGGTAATAGACGAAATGAATAATTTAAAATAACCAGCTGGCGTGGCTGATGTGTCGAAGTTAGTTAGAGACGAAACCTTATCAGGGCGCAATGGGTTAGAAGGACCGGTGCAATTGTTTCTGGGGTTTGATTTGTTGCAGTACAGTGTAGGCTCTGTCAGAAATAGGTTATTATTCCAATTGTATGTGAGTGAACGTGTATTTTTTTTCTTAGAGCGAGATCTCATCCTGCTTTATGGATTTTGGCGGTTCGGTGATGATGTGCCTCCGGCGGCTTCTTTTTTCTCCGAAAAGAAGCAAAAAAGGTCGCTCTGCGAGGCCCGTTTTCAAGTGGATTTGTAGCTTAAACTGTAATTGCACATTTATGGCGGTTCTTGTAGAGATATTTCCACAACGAAGTGCGTAGTAACCCAAAAAGTGTGCTAAAATGGCAAAAAGCGAATGTACTCAAGGCATTCAAACGCCCCAGACGTAAACTAAACAAATGTATATACTCAAATTGTGGAAAGTTGAATTGCCAGTACAAACAAGGTGTGATGCGGACAGCTATACGATGAAACCTTCCTGATCTCGACTTACGGGGCTGTGGATAAGATAAGAAAGAATCAGATTCTGAATTTTACCCGCATCAGAGTAATATGTGGAACGGCTCACCGAAGGTCAGAGACGTCAGAGAGCGGCAGCGGAGATAAACAAAAACGGTTCGGAACCAATATATGGCAGTATTTGACAGCGATACAGAGCCGGATGAGGCAAGCGATAAAATGAACATCACTCCAGCGCCGCCTGCCAGAGATAGAAAACAAAATAATGTGAATTTGGATGAAATCTTGCCGCCGTATGCCACTTGGGCCGGGGAAATAAAGATGTTGACAGCAAACTCTCTGGAATTGCACGAGATGCCTGAAGATAATGACCAAGAATCAAGGGATCTGGCAATCGCTATGGACAGAAACCTTGGAAATCAGGTCCATTTGTTAGACCAGAAACTGAATGAACTGGTCAAGGGCTTGGATGACGACCAGTGGATCTACCAAGCCGATGGCAAGAAGCTTTAAGTGAATTGATTGTAAAAACAAAGATACAGTGCTAGTCCAGTTTTTTCTCTACGAAGAGAATCGAATTGTCAAACTTCTATGCTCAAATAGAGCGCAATTGACCATTAGGAACAAGAGCCGGACCTTTTTTTTTTTTTTTTTAGATTTCACAATAAGCCGCCATCAAACAATAGATTAATTAGGATTGGTCATACACACAATGAATCAAAAACGGCCAATTATATCGGCTCCCTCTACTTCTTTATGGTATACAATTAATGCTCGCACAGACTAAAGGAGGATTGGAACGGATGTTCAAAATCGTCGCTGTGGTCAGCAGACCTTTCTTCCATAAGCTCCTCACGAACCTTCTTGGCCTGATTAAAATCTATCGGCCACGTCACTTTAGACAAAACATTGTCTACGAGTTCCGGAGGCAGAGATCCGAGGGCTCCAGTTTCAACAACTTTCTCGGACCACCAGCTTAATTGCTGGGCTGGAACTCGGTCAGTAGCAATGACATTTGAATCAGTCGGATCACATATGAAGAAACAGAGGATCTTGCGATGTCCAGGTTTTGTCTCGTCAGCCAACGAGAACGGCTGGACTTGGTGTTGAAAACAATTCGGGAATACAACCATCGAATCCTGTTCACAAGACACTGAACCGAGATTGAGCGTCAAGTTCGTATCCTCATCATCATCCGATGCGCCAAGGCCAAAAATTTTTCGAGTACCATATTGGTCACTCTGCTCATACGGCGGATCGCGGTGGCCACGTCTAAAGGCTAACTTGGAGTCAGAAATATTGTCGCTATCGTAGTAGTAGAGGACAGTGGCAATAATATCCTCATTAATTTGACCCTCAAGATGCCAAGTTCCGCCTCTGTACTCTGGGTTTTCCGGGGTCAATTGGATATTTGCAAGCTTGACAATTACTTTGAGCTGACTACCTCGAAAGTCTACTCTTTCAATGTTGAGTTCATCAAGTCCCTTCCAGGCAGGTCGACTATGAAAGGGTTCACCAAGTGCGCGGAAACTCGCCTCAGCATCCGGCAGCTCACACAATTCGTCGTACGCATCCTCCCCGATTTCCTCTATCAAGTCTTTCTCGGTCCTGGGATAATCGTAAAAACCATACTCAGAGAGCCACGGAATTCTTGATCTTTCTGGGGTGGCAAAAACAGACAAACAGGCGTTTATTCCAGGAATCGCTTTTGAAAAGATATCACCAATGGGGCCGTACAGTTCCTTTTGGTACACCGGATGCAGATTGTTAATGTACGAGGTAATTCTGACTTTGCCATCTTGGGAAATGTCAAACACAGATGGGAGCCATTGAAATTTCTCTGAAATCCCCCAGTCCTCAACACCTTTTTTATCGAATTGAGGTGGTGCACTGACAGGTTTGCACTCTGAAATGCGATCCAACCCCAATTCCAATGATGGAATGCCTGCCGCATCAATTGGCAGCACTGGTGTTATCTTGTACTGCAACGGATACAGCGAAGGATGAACAAGGTCCAATACCTGATTATTGGATCCTGGGTGCCAATCCTTCGGCATGGTTTCCAATTGAGTTTCAACAAGCCGTCTCAATTGGTCCCGAAGCTTGAAATCACCTTGCCGTCCCACAAACACATGTTCGTCCACTATAGAAGGCGAAAATTCACCCTCCCCTAATTCTTTTTCAAGGAACTTGTAATATTCCAATTCCTTCAAAGCGTATTCAATTAAATCATCTTTCATTTCCACTGGCGCATCTTCCACCTCCGCTTCAGCAGGTGGCGGTGGCGGCCTTAGCGGCTCCTGCTGCCTCAATTCAACTTTCCATTTCTCAATAATATCCGGATCCTCACTCTTATTCTGCCATTGCGGTTTACTGCGGATGGCCTGGCTGATTTTGACAATAGTCTGTTCTTCCAGGCACGGATAAGAAAACACTCCCCGGAGATCTGAAGCATATCTGCTGCCAAAAGCGTGTCCAAACCCGTCTTCCGGAATCTTTACCATATTTACTGCGTTTTTGTGACTAATTCTTGAAAGGTTCTATGGGACAAAACAAACGAGGCGTTCAACCGATTCTCAGGGGGAAGGGGACATTCTCGGGTAATAATGAAAAGACTCGACCCACCTTAGCCTCTTTCTTGGCGCGGGCAAATTTATGCATCGTTGGTGCGGCTAAGACCAAAACAATGTTCTTAGATCGCGAAGAAAAGACGAAATGATGATATGATTCAGTTAAAAATAAGGAATACGGAGATCAGTTTTTATGGCCCGTAATGTGAAATGGCCGAGGTTTAATTTCTCTATAATTTTGATTAATTTTCTTTAATTTTTATGGTTAGATCTCACAATTGGTGTTGTATAGAGTTTGCTCGTACACAAGTCAAACCGACTGCAATTTAGGACCGAATTTAGCTAGATAATTATAAAACTATTCTTACAATAAATCTTTTGATGATAATGAGCTGAATTTAAATGCGAAAGATCATATTAACTGACAAATTAAATGGTGTGCTAGTTTCTCATATATATATACGTAAAATAACCATTCCATGTTATTAACTTATTTTTGAATGCCAAAGCTAATGTCAATTGAGTTCTAACTAGTAGAGCAATTGATCACTAAGGTTGTGGTTGCCAACTTTCATTAGTGACACAAAGCAAGGAGGTACTTGAATAGAATATCCATTGCAATTATCATATAACGAGAAAGCATTATCTACCTAAAGCACAATCTATGACCTTTTGCCGAAGAAGTCCAAGCAATTCAAGAAACTTGCGTTCCAAGGTAACTAGCTGTGCTTTTGGTTCTTTTCTAGAAAAGAACGCTGCCCGCAGGGCACTTTATGGCCCGATTGGGCGAAATAACATTACACTAAAGAAAAGTAAAACATCCTGTACCGTATGGATATTCCTATATACAATTTGAATTACTATCACACATGCCGATATATCTATCTCGTCGAGTCAATTGGAACAACGGAAACTGGAAAAGCCGGGATCCAATAAAATAATCAATACCCAAATGAAAATGAACCGTCTACAATTATAAAACTATACCAATCTCATACTATGTTTTCTTCGCACTTTCGGATCACTTCAATTATACAGCTACAATTCCATCACTAGCAAACTTCAAATCTTACGAATCCAGACGCTGAATTGTACCTTCAATCACAATCAAAAGGGACAGTATTAACCATTTCACGACATTTGTCCAATTAAATCAATTAGTACGGCTTAAAGTGCAAAGAAATGTTGTGCGGCTCAGAACGCGTTCATGATTTGAAAGGTACGCGTTTATTGAACGAACTGAAATAATTCAGCTCACGACACACGCCGAGGCGGATGAAATGTATATAAATCCTCACGAGTTCAAGAACGCGTTCAAGGAAATTAAGCATTCGTCATTGTCTCATTCGACATGTCGTATAGTGCTATTTGTTTCTGCAGTCGACATTGATGCGCTGTGCAGTGCACAGATTATGTCTAGGCTGTTTAAATCGGAACTAATCCCCCACAAGATTGTGCCAGTTGTTGGCTATAATGAACTCACTTCAATGTATCGATCTTTAGACGATGATGTGGTCAATGTAATCTGCATAGGATGCGGGGCTACTGTGGATTTAGAAAATCAATTTGAACCTGACGAGGACGAGGAGGAACAACAATCACCAGCGAACAGAAAGATTTATGTTATAGATAATCATCGCCCGTGGAATTTGGACAATTTATATGGTTCCGACTCGGTTATTTGTTTCGATGATGGTGGAATAGATGAGCGCCTTGAGAAACAAAGGGACGCATATAATTTTCTTGTTCAGCATGATGAAGACGAAGACGAAGATGATGGCGACGATGACACTGACGAAGATCAAGAGGGGGGAGGACATGATGAGGACGAAACTAGAGAAAATGGGGATAGAGCGAAGGAAAATTCAGCTAATAGGGAATTGAAACAACAACATACGAAACTGCTGGAAGACTATTATGCACAAGGGTCGTATTTATCGTCGTCGTCAACGATCCAAGTATACACTCTGCTGTCGACCATTGGAGAAACATCAGTGACGAATTTATGGCTCACTGTTGTTGGGGCCACAGCGCTAGATTCACAACACCCACAAATCTATGATTCCATCTTCCCCTTGTTGAAGGACGAAGTCACCAGATTGTGTCCGGTCAGTGATACCAAAGTAAGTTCCGATGATACTTCATTGTACATCGAAACAGATTATGCATTATTTCTACTTCGACATTGGTCTCTATATCAATCCATGACCCACTCATCGTACCTCTGTGCCAAACTGCGGTTGTGGACCGAGGACGGCAAGAAACGACTCCACAAGTTGCTAGCCAAAATGGGAATTTCTCTTCAAGAGGCCAAAGAGCAATGGACCCACATGCCAATCCCATTAAAACGGACACTTCGAGAAAAGTTGGCCGGAGTGGCTGGGATGTATGGAATAGAGGAGGTGATTAGAAATGGGGTTGTCAGGAAGTTTGGGTTTAAAGGTTCAATTTCGGCTGGTGACTGTGTCGAAGGACTGGCCGCCTTACTAGAGGGCTCGGTGACCGAAATGACTAATGATGTACATTTGCAAGATGATTCCTACACTCAGGAAAATGAAGATAAAATTTTAGAGCAGTACGATAATGACAAAGCAAAGTTTTGGGTCAACAACTTTTGGGCTGGTTGGGACGCCCTGAACGATGTGAATGCCCTATTCCAAGGCATATCCAAGGCCAAGACCCTACAACAGGCGGTTGTTAACACCGGAACTTCATTATTCGAAAAGCGCCAGATCAAAGATCTACGGACTTTCCGATTAGCGGTTGTCCGCGACGGTCCAGAACTGGGAATCTTTAGGAACCCGTTGGCTTTGGCAAGACTAGGTGTCTGGATAGCCGAAGGATGCGCGGAAACTCATCCCCAGCCTCTCCCGTTGGTGGTAGCTGCCCTGGACTCCGGTTCCAACACCTATCATGTTCTAGGAATGGGTCCCTACAAAGGACGAGGAAATGAAGACGAAAATGTCGACCAAGAAGAAATTTCGTTCAACCGATTCGGAATGGCCTTTCAAGCTACTGCTACGAAAATCAATGCAAAGTTCCGAATGGATGCATTTGAAAATTGTATAATTGAAGTCGCCAAGGAAGACTTGTCGAGATTTTTAGAAGCATTGACTCTTAGCGGGTTGATATAGACACTTGCATTAATACATATATGTATATATATATACTATATATTTCTACGAATCCCCCCAGTCCAAATCGATGATTTGATTATGCCAAAATGTCGTTTTATATATGTACATACGCGTTATCAAGGCTTTTTAATTCCATCCGCACGAGCGGCCATCGGAGAATCGGCCCGTTCCCAAAATGAAAATGAACAGCATTGTCCTAACGACACTGTAAAAGTTGGAAATTTAAATTGTTCAGTTCACAAATACAGAATGCTGTCCCTAAGACTCTTTTTATTGGCATTATGTCCATTACTGACATTTGCTCAATTCGGAAATATCTTTGAACATATGTTCAGGCAGCAGCATCAAGAGGACCCTAGGGCGAAAGTGCATAAAGATTCCAACCTGGTGGAACATCAATATGATACTGGTGAGTAGATATAATGAGCACTTTCTGAGAGTTATTTTATATAGCTAACAGTTTTATTTTTTTTAAAGAATCCTGCGACAAATACCTTTGTAGTGACACTTTGGCTTGCGTGAAGGGACCAATGGATTGCCCATGCCCCTTTGCAGCCAGTCAATTGAAGTGCGTACTGCCAGACAAAAAGAGCTATGTGTGCATAAGTAAGCCTGCTGACGGAGACAAGGATCCACGAGACTGTAAATATGTTAAAAAGGCCTGGGAGGGTAAAGTATGATAGAAAATTCGTAATAATATGATTTATATAATAAAAATAAGATGCATTATTTAATCACGATTTCGGGTCGGTACCCATCGTTTATATACGACCTCTCTAGTGTAACTTCGAGAAAGAATGTCATCTAGTGTCATTTGAGGGGTGATTTGTGGAATTGATACATAGCAAAAAACCATAGTCTTTTTCACACCACCGACCACACGTCCAACACTTGTATTCCACCACCATCCTTTCTTTTCAGCCCTGCTGTCCGCAGACATGACGTTGATAGCAAATTCGGCATGGGAAAATGGAGGTCCTCGACGATAGAGAAGGAAATCCGTGCCAAACTTCACTCCCGAACGAACACACCATCCTCGACTTCTGAAGTGGTGGTAAGCAACATAATCTTCAACGAAGCGCTCGTCTAAAGATGCAAAGTGATCAAAGAGCTCCTTAGCACTATTCAACCCCGTAATGCTCAGGCAGCCAAGGTTTGACAAGAAGACTGCTTCACATGGCATAAGTTGGAGGTATTCCAACTGGACAAGCTCATTGTCACGAACTATTGCAGAATCCCTCTCATTAAACTCTTCTGTCGTCACAGTTTCAGTTACAGAGGCTTCTGGTTCGGCAGGAGTTACGCTAACACCAGTCTCACCTGACGACGGGGTGACAGTTTCACCCCTCTCCAGCGCACGCTGCTTTTCCAAGGCCTCCTGTTCAAGCTTTGCACGCTCTTGTTTGAACTTTTTACGCTCTTGTCTACGAGAATTGGTAATGTCCTCAGCTGTGATCTTATCACCACCACTCAACCCCAATCTGCGAGCAGTACGAACAAACCAAGTAGGTTCAGAACGTGAAAAAATACCCTTGCCAAAGAATCCCATGGACCACAACGTGTCGACAGAATGTTCATCATCAACGACAATGAAGCCCTGGTCACTCAATCGGCCATGGCATTTGATCTGGTCTGGCTTCGTTGGGAATAAGTATTCCCATAAAAAGTACAGAACTGATACAGGGTTATGGGGGATTACCTGTGGGAACGGTTTGACAACCACAGGTAATGGGTACCTGTAAATGTTATTTAGGCTCTGTTGCTGTTTTTTACCCATTCATTTAAGCCCTGCAAAGATTCCAGTTAGTATATCACAAGAATGGAATAGAAAATAGAAAACACTCCAATCTCCTGATTCAGATACCGTTGTAGTCTATAAATTGATGCTCTCATAGAAAAAATTCCGGGATCGCTCCCGGAACCTGTTCAAGCAAATCATAAATAGGTGTCATCATATATAGAGAAGTGGATTCATTCAAGAATGCTTACCAATTTGATAGAATAAATAAAATAGTATGGTTTACAAATTAGGAATATTTCGCCAGAAAAATTTCAGGTTTTGTATCAGCAAGTCTGGAATATTTTTCCAGTCTGAAATCTACGCATGCGTTATGCGTTGCCATGGCAACACCATCTCACGTCCGTTCCGGGAAATCAACAAACATTTTATCTCTTTGTAAGAAAGATAAAACACTATCAATACCTAATCTCACTTCGCCTGATCCCCAATTATTGACTATGAGTTCCCTATACCCCGATAGACCATATCAAGGGTCTCCATTCAAACGATTTGTAAGTCACTACTACTACAAAAGCTATCTCTCTGAGACTCAAGCTCTAACTTGACTGATTTTTAGTCTTCCAAATACAATTCAGAATTTACATTCAATTCTTCCTCCTCACTAACTGGGAGCCCGCGAAGGGTCCCAGAACTGAACAGTACCGCGGGGCAGACTCCCTTTAGTCGACGAGCACCTCTAGATCTATGTTCCACTTCGGTTGGACAAACCCCATTATCCAGAAAGTCACCAGGTCGACCGGGAATTACTCGTAATAGACCAGATATGTCCCCAACTATTTCTCGAAGGACGACAAGAAAACAAGAAATGCAATCGCTCAGGGACTCGCCGGTAAAACTACGACCGACATCTGCTCGGCTGGCAAGACAGGCTGAGGGAATTCTATCAACATTGGATCCTACCAGTCCGGTAAGATCAAAACGCAACATTGTCAATGAATCACCTGGATACAACCAGAAGGCTGTGAATAGATATGCTGAAAGAGAAAAGGAAAATATCCCAAAACGACGAAAAGTTGTAAAGTTCGCCGACGACGAAGGGGACGAGTTCGATACTGGAGAATCCAATACCGGCCTGGGCAAGATCGTATTGGACCTCCAGAAACAGGTGCAACAATTGCAGCGGGACCATTCTACTGCAATAACACGGTTACAAGAAACAGTAGAATCGCAGGCCATCTTGATTGAACAGCTGCTTCAAAAACCCGACAAGCGATAGCCCACGCACACAGAGTCATATTTCCACCCTCTGCTGGCATTTTCGCTGTCATTTATACCCACATCTATCTATCTATATATATTATTTAATGGACTTTTGAATTGTGTGTTTCCATTTCCACTTGGTATTAATATGACGGTTAGATGTCTATCTACAAAATGCGATGCATATATATGCCGATTAAGTTTTAACTCTCTTGCGGATATCTGCTAGCACAATATCCATAGCTGCTATGGCGTCCTCACTACTATCGTGCTCACCGGTCTGAATCGTGCGACTTAAATATTTAAATGCCAGTTGCTTCAAGGATACCCGGTACATTGGACGGAAAGTAGGATACCGAAGTGCAGTGTCCACAACACGAGAATGAACCAATCTCATTGCATTCAGATCGTTTTCAAGACCATGACCAATAATAATAGTCGAAGCAGATATGTATTTGAAAATCAACTCCCTGGCCTCTTTGAAGGTAATAGTCGCATAGTTCTTTCCATCGGGCCCATTGATTCCATCTTTAAGTGAGTGAACACCACTGAACCGGGTGTTGAGATCTATGACCTCGCCATATGGATACACCGTCCTATCTAGAACGACCTTTCGCGTGTTCCAATCCACAATTGTCACCCGAATCAATTCCACTCCGAAATTTGTATAACCCATTTCGCAGTCAATCCCGGCGGCAAAAAGCGTATGAGGAGTTTTACCTGTGGGTGTAGGGGCAAAGGGAACTACTCCAGATAACAATGCAGGATCGTCTAATTTGAACACATGTCGAGTCGAAACACAACATCCCTGACTCTCCTCGGACGACTGAGAACAACATCCATAGCTCTTGGTTTTCTTCCCTTCAGCAGCATCGTATTTAAACATTGGCTTGAGCTCATGAAAACGGCAGCTAACCTCCCTCTTGGAGCCAATTTCAAATTCTTGTCCACATCTCGCACATGGGAGCTTCATTTTTGGATCTAAATCCTGTGGAATGACAGGACCTATAACATATCCCCATTTTTTCAAAAGATCTTGAGGGATTATCAACTCTACCAACTCGTGGTTTATATGTTCTCTTTTTTCATCTCCAGCTTTTTTCTTTTTCTCCGCCGTTTGGTATTGGTGCTTGCCTCCTTTGATCTCTTTGACCAGAGTTCTGATATTTGCATTATATGTTACTTTGGAGCTGTTTTTGGCTACCCGGTACTCATTCTCAACACTTGCCCAGTTTGGATACGGGTGCTTGGCTTCACTAAACGCTTTATGAACATGCTTTAGGATGCTTGCCCGTTGCGGTAACGGCACAGGGTTATAGGGGAGCACTTGCCGAGGAATTGCGCTACTCAGGTCTTTCTTAGGTCGAATCTTAGTCGATGCTGATGCAGAGGACGAGGCTGTAGCTGCTGATGGAGTTTTCTTCTCTACAATTTCAATGGGATTAGAAGTCGAACCTACCTTTTGCTCAGTTGTGGCGCTGGCATCCTTTTCCGGTCTCCCCTCCTGAATTATTGTAACTGAAGCAGATTTTTCCTTCATTTCATTGCGGTCAATATTTTCGTCATTTCTATTGCTCACTTTCGGTCTTTTGGCCAGACTATTATCAACAGGTTTTGTGGGTCGTTTCAACGAACTTTTCGGTAGTTCATGAGAGAAAAAACAGTTTAACAATCTACATTTCGAATTCTGCTGTATGGAAGGACAGGGAATAGATTTCAGGAGATTCTGTGACGAAGCAAACATGAAAATTACTCCACTTCCTCTAAACCTTCAATTTGTTTAATTTTTGTCGTGTTGGGAGACTTTTCGAAGTCATCCTCCGAAAGACACGACAACATCCCATCTCATTTAAAATGCCTGTGGTCATACGGTTCGTCACAATAATAGGAAGAAATGTAAGTTCAGATATGGCAAATAGGAGAGGTTGAGAGTTGTTGTTTGGACACTAATCGAACTGCGCAAAGAATTCGCCCTTATACTTGCGGACTTTTGATGATTCGGGAGAACATATTGATCCGAAAAATGACCTGAAATATCACTTCCTTTCTCACATGGCCCTTGATTATATTTTGACTCAATTGAGCTACTCAGAAAGCACTCAGGATTATGCATTACTACTCGTTCACGACGGCATCGCAGTTTATGGCTGCCTTACCAATACCAACGCTAAGATCCTCATTGGCGTCGACGCACAGGACAGTGTCAGATTTGATTTGCAAAAGGTAAGTTGAATTGGATTGTTTTTCAAGTTACGGCAAGTGTTCATTACTAATTGGTGTGCCTAGACCCTCCGAAATTTACAGAATGCATATATTGGTTATGTTTGCAATCCCTTCCACAACACCGATGACGAAGATAAGGAAATTTCCAGTAAGGCGTTTGATAACACAGTGATGAAAACTGTCAAGGAATGGAATTCTTCTTATACAGCATGATATTTATGTACAAAAATGACAGTACTATTTAATCCCGCGTCTTTGTGGGTTCTCGATCCTCTCAATATTTTCCATAAAGAGCATTAAATTTTACCACAGGATATAGATGCTCTTTCTCACTTCTTCTCTGGATCCAAAAATGAACCTTACCGGAGACAGGAGCAACCAACATCATTTCAAAATTCTACTTTTTTCTTCTCCATTCGCACACTGCGTATAGGCAGCCAAATATATCTCGATGGAATCGGGACTTGATTTAATTAACAATGAATTTCTATTTGCAAGAAACTAGAACACAGCTAATTGAGATTTGAAATACATATATAGTTCTTTTCAGTTTTTAGTACTAGTAAGTGCAATGGATCTTGTCGGACAGTCTGGTGGATAGGCTCATGGATGAAAATAAGTTCAGCCGTGCGTCGGTGGTCCCAATTTTTTTTTTTTTTTTTTTTTTTTTTTTTTTTTTTTTTTTTTTTTTTTTTTTTTTTTTT
>PPJG02000007.1:71142-90193 GCA_003705695.2 Blastobotrys serpentis | reverse complement strand
CAATTACCTACTGCATTTTCGGTTAAAACCAATTTTAGTTTGGCTCCCTTCAAGTACGATAAGCAAATTTTTTTTGATTCGGTAAAGAGGCAATACTAATTTCATCTTAGACAGTTCATTTTTCATTTTATAAATTTAGAACATAGAGAGTCAAGCTATCTGTGGTTTGGGAAACTATCTATTTGAGGTGAGCAAAGATTATTTGCTGATAAGATCAGAACCAATACTAACCTAACATTTATTATTATCCGTTACAGATGGACGTACCTATAAAGTTAAATGCCAAACTATCTAGTGATAGATTGGATCACTATCTAACAGAAAACTCACTAAGGCCAAATGATTTACCGGAATTTAAATCAGACGACACAACCGGCCTGGACAGGACAATGGATCAATTAGCGATATTGGCGCTACAGTCAAATTACACAATTCCAATCATTAGCTGTTATAAGCCTATTTGTTTAGAATTAATTGCCAGATTGGTCACCAATTGCAATCTTGAACAGCAACATCCACATCGTCAAGCTCGCGGAATACCCACATTTGCAACCCTGGGTCGAATCGTATCAATTGTTCCGGAAACAGCGCCGCTAGCTGAGCAATTCCTTGTCGAAAATGATAGATACACAACACTGATTGGATCAGGCACATCCGAAGATGATTTACAAGAAATTTTGCTCGCTTTCCATCGACTTTTAACTTTTGACCGCCAACGATTCATTGACTATGTGGATCCATTAGTTTTGTACAATATTTTGGAAAAGACTTACACAACTTCAGTCCCTGTTTATCTTGCAGTCAAGATATTGTGTGAGTTTTTGGATGCCCCTCAGCCTTCTAGAGAGGAGTGGCTGAACAGAGTCGACTCGTCTTGTCCTGTTCTTGGAGTTTACGAAGGGAACCCCCAGGTTGATTACTTGTTTTTGTCTTTACTAGAAGCAAAAAGAATATCAGCAGGAATGGGATTGATTGAGAGTCTCTCGGCAGATTTGGAGGAATGCGAATCTCCCTTTGCACCGGACTTTTCCTATAATACCCTGCTCTGCAATTTGGGTGGCACATTGGTTCCACGATTGACATCTGCCGTCTCATTCAATAGCAATTTTGTACCAACTGACGAGAGTATTGAGAGTGTTCGATCTATCAGCTCGGCATTAAAGTCTTCAAAGCCCATTCTTCTGACTGGTCTTCCTGGCTCGGGAAAAACTTTTTACATTGATGAGACTGCTAAAAGGTTTTCTAAATATGACGATTTGGTACGAATTCACTTGGGTGATCAGTCTGATGCTAAAATTTTAGTCGGAACATATTCTGCTGGGGACAAACCTGGGTCGTTTGAATGGTGTCCCGGTATTTTGACAACCGCTATCAAGGAAGGTCGATGGGTTCTTATTGAAGATATTGATAAGGCCCCTACAGAAATTTTGTCCGTTTTGCTATCAGTTTTGGAAAAGGGCGAACTATTGATTCCGTCGAGAGGCGAGTTGGTAAAAGCAGCTAGAGGATTCCAAGTCTTTGCAACAATGCGAACCTTCAACTCTAAATCTGGCGGAGAAGTGTCACCAGATTTGATTGGGAAAAGACTTTGGCAGATTATCCATGTCAACCTCCCAAAAACTGATGAGCTAAAATTGATATTGAAACGCAGATTCACTCTTCTTGAAAACTTGGCCGACAAGTTCGTCGAGGCCTATATTAGGGTTACGGATGCATTCTCCAGACCAAAATTCATCACGATCAACAAATCATCTCAGGGTAGACTTATCTCAACTAGAGATTTGGTGAAGTGGGCTCATAGAGTTCAGGCAATGCTTGAAAATGCTGGATTGACTAGCGCTGACCAGTCCATTTCGAGTGAAGTTTATGACGACATGTTTGCCGAAGCAGTAGATTGCTTTGCTGGTTTCCTTCAATCCCCTCAAGGGAAAGAGTATATCACCTTGGAATTGGGCGAGGCTCTTGAAATACCTACATCAAGGGTGCATCTCCTGTTGAAAAATCATATTCCATCCCACACAGAGACCGATTCCACAATTCATATTGGTAGAGCTGTGGTCACTAAGTCATTGTACATGAACAACCTGACAAGCAGAACGTTGGCAAACCAAAGAAGCCGTTTTGCTGTCACCAATCACAGTCTCCGCCTTCTTGAACAGATCGGTGTTGCGGTTTCCAAAGCGGAACCATTGCTTTTGGTTGGTGAAACTGGTACTGGTAAGACTACCGTTGTTCAATTTCTGGCTAATATCGTCAACAAGCGAATAACAGTAATCAATGTTTCCCAACAGACCGAAACTGGTGACTTGCTTGGTGGATATAAGCCAGTTGATGCTAAAATGATTGCAGTCCCCCTACGAGAAGAGTTTGAAGTTCTCTTCGATGCCACTTTCTCTGCAAAGAAAAATGCTGAATTTTCAGCACTCTTGGCCAATTGCTTCAATAAACAACATTGGGGGAATACAGTCAAGCTGTGGAAGGAGGCTGTAAAGATGGCCAAGAAATCTCTCTCCTCCGACAACGAAAGTGCACCTAAGAAAAAGCGTCGCTTAGATTCTGCTGCAAAGAGTAGCCTGGTGTTCAGATGGAATGACTTTTCAGATAAGGTTGATAATTTCGAAATCCAAGTGAAGCAGGTAGAAAATTCATTTTTCTTCAGCTTTGTTGAAGGTTCCCTTGTACAGGCGATAAAACGTGGTGATTGGGTTCTATTGGACGAAGTAAATCTCGCATCCCCAGACACTTTGGAAAGTATTTCTGATCTATTGGTGGAGAATCCATCCATCACATTATCTGAAAGGGGTGATGCTGAATCTATTAAAGCACATCCAGAGTTCAGATTGTTTGCTTGTATGAATCCTGCTACTGACATCGGGAAAAAGGACTTACCAGCGGGATTGCGAACCCGTTTTACCGAACTCTATGTCCCCTCCCCTGATCAAGATATTGACGATCTTTTAAAAATCATTGGCAAGTATATTGGTAATTTGGCAATGAAAGATGAATGGGTAACAAATCATGTTGCTGAACTCTATCTCACTGCTAAGAAACTTTCTGATAACAATGAAATCGTGGATGGTGCCAATCAAAAACCACACTTCAGTATAAGAACTTTGTCAAGAACTTTAATCTATGCTGCATCTATCACCCATATCTATGGACTTAGAAGATCGTTATATGAAGGGTTCTGTATGAGTTTTCTTACATTATTAGATAAGGACTCGGCTAAGAAACTCCACAGTGAAATCCAAAAACAGACGATAGATCGATTGAATAACCCGAAATCAGTCATTTCTCGTATTCCGCCACCTCCAAAAGACGGCTATGAATATGTACAATTTAGGCATTATTGGCTTCGAAAGGGACGTTTGGCACCTGAAGAGCAAAATGATTATATCATCACACCTTTTGTTGAACAAAATTTACTGAATTTGGCAAGGGCCACCGCGGGAAGGCTCTTCCCAGTTCTTATCCAAGGTCCAACTTCTAGTGGTAAGACTAGTATGATTAAATACCTTGCCAAAAATACTGGCCATACATTCGTGAGAATCAATAATCACGAGCATACCGATTTGCAGGAATATTTGGGAACATATGTTTCTGATGAACGCGGCCAATTGAAATTTCAAGAAGGTGTCTTGGTTGAAGCTCTCAGAAATGGTTATTGGATTGTACTCGATGAGTTGAATTTAGCTCCCACTGACGTATTGGAAGCTCTCAATAGATTGTTGGACGACAATCGAGAATTACTGATCCCTGAAACTCAAGAAATTGTGAAGCCACATCCAGACTTTATGCTTTTTGCAACTCAAAACCCACCAGGTCTATATGGTGGTAGAAAAATGTTATCTCGAGCATTTAGAAATAGATTCCTAGAGCTCCATTTTGATGACATACCTCAGGATGAATTGGAAACCATTTTGAGAGATCGGTGCAGAATTGCTCCGTCATACAGCAAAAAGATTGTTGATGTTTATAGAAAGCTATCCGTTCAACGGCAATCAACCCGTCTTTTTGAGCAGAAGAATAGTTTTGCAACCTTAAGAGATTTATTCCGATGGGCTGGACGGGATGCTACTGGATATGAGCAACTCGCGCTCAATGGTTATATGCTGTTAGGCGAAAGAGTAAGAAAGAAGGAAGAGAGACTTATAGTGAAGAATGCTATTGAAGAAGTGATGAGGGTAAAAATTGATATTGATGATGAATATCGAAATCTGGAACCTAGTCAGATTTGCAAAAATGACAAAACGGTTGTTTGGACTAAGGGTATGAGAAGGTTGTTGGTGTTAGTCAATGAAGCTATGAAGAATAACGAGCCAGTCTTGCTTGTGGGAGAAACTGGATGTGGAAAAACAACCATCTGCCAGGTGTTGGCAACTGCGCTTGGTAAGGAACTCCACATTATTAACGCCCACCAGAACACTGAAACCGGTGACATTATTGGTGCTCAGAGACCAATCAGAAATCGAAGTGAATATCAACACCAACTTGCATCTAAGATTAAAACCGCTCTTGAGTCCCTGGAGGGATATTCAGATTATTTGGAATCTGACCTTGAAACTTTGAAATCTGTTTATGACTCTCTAGATAAAACTCAATTGAACACTGAAATAGTTGAGGAGATCACGCGTTTGAATGAAAGACTGCAAGTGCTTTTTGAATGGAGTGACGGTAGCTTGATTCAGGCAATGAAAAATGGTGATTTCTTCTTGATGGATGAAATTTCACTTGCTGACGATTCGGTTCTTGAAAGGTTGAACAGTGTTCTGGAACCTGAGAGAACAGTATTGTTATCTGAAAAGGGGTCAAATGATGTATCACTCACTGCTGCTTCAGAGTTCAAGTTTTTTGCAACAATGAACCCTGGGGGCGACTATGGTAAAAAGGAACTCTCACCAGCTCTCAGAAATAGATTCACTGAAATTTGGGTACCATCTATGGAGGATTTTGAAGATGTATTGCAAATCATTGAATCTAAGTTATGTGGTGACTTGAAGAAGTTTTCTAGCTGCATTGCTAAGTTTGGTGAATGGTTTGGTATCACGTATGGGGCTGGTAACGCATCTTCAGGCATTATTTCCCTAAGAGATATCCTTTCGTGGGTGTTGTTTATGAACTCTTTGTCTAAGAGCATTTCACCAGAGTTGAGCCTGTTCCATGGCGCCTGTATGGTTTTTATAGATTCTGTTGGAAGCAACTCATCAGCTGCTTTGGCACAATCTCCTGAAGTACTGCAAAAGCATCGTATGTCATGTGTTGAGAAGTTGTCTGAAACAGCAGGTGTTGATTTCATGGAAGTTTATCGACAAACTTATTCTGTTGAAGTCGATGAAATGAGTTTGAAAATTGGCCCATTTTCGATTGAAAGAAGTGTATCCGAGGTAACGGAAGTATTTAATTTGCATGCGCCAACGACTACAATGAATGCTCTTAGAGTTCTCAGAGGTATGCAAGCGAAGAAACCGATTCTTCTTGAGGGAAGCCCGGGTGTCGGGAAAACGAGTTTAATCACGGCTATTAGTCAAATTGTTGGAAAGCCACTGACTAGAATCAACCTTTCTGAACAAACCGATTTAATAGATTTATTTGGTTCTGATAGCCCTGCTGAAGGTAAAAATGCCGGAGAATTTGTTTGGAGAGATGCACCATTTTTGAGAGCTATGCAACAGGGTGAATGGGTTCTGTTAGATGAGATGAATCTGGCCTCTCAGTCTGTTCTAGAAGGTTTGAATGCCTGCTTGGACCATCGTGGAGAAACATATATTCCAGAACTTGACAAAACATTCAAGTGCCATCCAAATTTCACGGTGTTTGCTGCTCAAAATCCTCAATATCAAGGTGGTGGGAGAAAGGGATTGCCAAAGTCTTTTGTTAACAGATTTTCCGTTGTTTACGTGGACACATTATCGCTTGATGATTTGAATTTAATTTCGGGATACTTATATCCAAATATCGGAAAGGAAACAATTGAAAAGCTTATCGCATTTGTTCTAGAACTTGAATACGAAATTTCCGTTAAAAGATCCTTTGGACACCTTGGAAGTCCTTTTGAATTCAACTTGCGTGATACTATGAGATGGTTGAAGCTTTTGAATGAAAAGGCCGGCCTCACAAAAGACTGTCATCCACATGAATATCTCAACTTGGTGGTAAATGATCGGTTCCGTACTGAGAATTGTCGCGAGAGCGCTCAAAAGTTGTTTGAAAAATATTTTGGACCTGTACCGAAGAAAGAAAATTATTTCCAGATTGGTAAAAATTATGCGCAATTTGGGCATTCTATCTTGCCTAAAATCTCAACTCAAAAGACAGACACTTACGATTTACAACCTCTCCAGTGTAACATTGAAGCACTAGAGACAGCTACTACGTGTGTTCGATATTCTTGGCCACTTATTCTTGTTGGCCCTACAAATTCCGGAAAGACAAGTTTAATTCGCTATCTTGCCAATATGGCAGGTGTAACTCTGCACGAGTTTTCTATGAACGGTGATATTGATAGTACCGATTTATTGGGCGGCTTTGATCAAGTGGATATTACACATAAGGGTGAAGATCTGTGGAGAAGAGCGGTTGATATGGCGAGACAAATTTGTGTGGTTGTGCTGGAAAAAAATGGTGAAGAAACTTTACCAGTATTTACAACATGCTCCAATATTTTGAGGAGTGAAAACAACCAGGAAAAGACATCAAAAGATTTCCAACAATTGTTAGGTTCGCTTAACTCCGTTCCTTCAATTAATTCTTCCATTGACTTTGCAATCTCTGATTTAAGATCGCAAATAAAGAACTTTATCGAGGAAATGGGAAAGGCACAGTCAGTTAGGTTTCAATGGTTTGATGGTACTTTGCTTACTGCAGTGGAAGAGGGCCATTGGTTAGTTCTCGATAATGCGAATCTGTGCAACCCTTCGGTACTCGACAGATTAAATTCCTTATTAGAACCTAACGGTTGTTTGATGGTAAACGAGTGCGCACTTGAAAATGGCGAACCTAGGTTGGTTGTTCCACATAAGAACTTCCGGTTGTTTTTAACTGTTGACCCAAAATATGGTGAACTATCTAGAGCTATGAGAAACCGTGGTGTAGAACTGTATATGGGCGACTTGGCAACCAGAGTGACTACATCCGATAGTGCCATTTTAAAACTTACCAACCGCGTTAACTCAGGGAAGTCTTTGATCGGTAAAATGGAAGATATGGATATAATGGAAAAGCCACTCAACTCTGTATCTCAGTTTATTGAATCAACTGATTCTGCAGCCAGGTATTTCGGACTTCTAGAAGATATCTCTTCGAAGTACCATGGCGCCCTGCCAGAATTGGTTGCCGGAATTGAATTGAGTCTCATGCCATTGAATGTAATTCAATTGGTGGAGCGATGGAGTCAAGCAGTTTATAATTCGAAGCTCTTCTCATTTCGATCTAAGGATCTTTGTAAAGAACTTGTTTCAAAGTCCCAACTTGTTTTGGAGAGTCAATATGGAGATTTACTACAAAAGTTATATCATGAAGCGGCTCAGGTTATAGGTGTTGACGGAATTGTTGTTGGGTTTGTTGAAAATCAGGTTGTGTCAATGCATCCAAATATGTATTTTTCGAGATATCTGAGTGATCAGACTGTGCCGGATAACATGCTGCATTTGCTGGTTCTGCTGCAAGGAATGCAACAAACTCAGCACCAGTTAGCTGCAGCATTATCAGCTGTTGATACTAAGAAACCGTCTGATATGACCTACCTTGTGAAGTCGGCTGCCCTTTACAAGAAAAGAGTGCTGAAGGCACCTGTGGGTGTACAGGTTTTTGAAGCCATTGAGGCGATGATGCACTATTTGAGAGAAGTCATTGGCCTAATATTTTCCGCTGAGATGAATTTGGAAAGAGTAAGTATAAGCTTTGTTGATATCACAATACGTTGTCTAACTTATATCTAGGTGAACCTGAGGCATATGTTGGAGCTACACAGAATTGCTTCAGACTTGATCCTGCTGACTGACGGAGCATCAACTGATGAGAGTCAATTGCACGTTTATGAAGAGATATTAAATGGTTGGCTTACGAATCTTGATGAGGGAGTACCACAAATAGAGTCATTCGAAATGTTGAAAAATATCATTTCAAAATTTGCAACTCAACTGGAGTTAAGCAGTGGAACATCCATGGTGAAAATTTGGACCCGATATAAAGGAAAGCTCCCTTTGACGGCAAAGGGTTGGGAATTATTTGAGAAGTTGATGCACCTTTCATCAAGATTTGATGAGTGTTCCGGAAAATTATTTATTGACTCTGCCGAATGGATTGAAGTCTTAAGACAGAGTATTATTGAAACCATGGAAGAAATCTTGTCGAATTCTGACCTAAGTATTCTAGAAGACGCAATTGGGGTAAGTATAAACATTTACGGCAAGAACCACGTGCTAACTGTTTGCAGAAAATGGAAAGCGGCATTAAGAAGCTGGAAGACTTGGAATTAAATTTCCAGGTTACTAGAAAGCATAATTTCAGAAATGTGTTCCTGTTCATATCATTGTGCTTGGAGATTTTGCATTCAAGTCCAGAAAATGTTCAAAGAAGAGTAAGTTGTGGCATAATTTATTTCCTGATTATAACTAACCGGTGAACCATAGCCTGAAATTACCTCAAGCTTGTATGAATTGGCTTATCATTCACAAAATGACACTATGCATCTCAGCCGGTACAAAATTCAACAATTTGGTGAGTTGAAAGATCCATTCAGAAGGAAAATTTGTGCTAACTTCATTTAGGAAAACCTTATTTACCATTCCTTAACTCTATCTGGCGAATGCTACCCGATAGCGATTCCATCTCTCATATCCCTGATTTGATTTCTGATGGTATTTTGAAACGACTTTATGGAGGATTGTAAGTTTGAAATTTTTTTTGCGAATCTTTTCCGGATACTAATCCATTATGTTTAGCAAATCTTTTGACAATGTATCGGCAAATGATTTCTTGCAAACGTCATCAGATCTCCAAATGTTGGGAAAGCAATTGGTTAGAAACACTAATATTTTGTTGTCTGACAGACTGAAGCAATTATCTCAAATTCTTTATGAACTGATAAATGACGTGATTATAGTCCACAAAGAGGCCACTGAGAAGGAGAGATTTCATTTTGAACTGATAAAGGACCGATACCTCGACCCTGCCCTGAAGTTATTGTCTAGTGACCTAAACAGTGAACCTGTTGGTACCGCCTGGGTGTACTACTCTCTGGGAATGATTCTTCTTTATGTTCCTGACAGTCCATTTGACCCGGCAATTCGAGAGCATGTCTATCACAACAGATCCAAAAATTTGATAAAGACACAAACTGATAATTTGTCGATCTTTAAACTTGTGAAAGACGTATTCTTTGGCCCAGGCTCAAATAGTCTCGAAAGTGCGATTTCTAAGTTATTACCGGATGAAGAAACAAGCCCGGAACCTGACACATTTAGACCAACACCGTCATTGATCGCAAATCTCTTCCATGAGTGGAGTGCTCTGATGGAATCTAGTATCGGAGAAGGAGAATTAGTAGCTTTGTTGTCTTCGAATGAGGAACAACGGATGATGTGGCAGAAGAACACTTCTCAATTTTTGATGAGAAATAGTTGGAAATTTATGCATTACTCTGACATCACCACTATATTAGACGGTTTCGTCTTTGGAGCCAAAATGGGTCTTGAGCTTATGTCTATGGAAGAATCCAAGTGGTATCCATATTGGCTTTCGGATCCTATTTCTTTAAGCAGTCCAGTCATTCTGTCAGCCGAGGCGGCACAAGTGGAGCCGAATCTCAGAGGTGCTGATACTAAGCAAACGAAGGAATATTTGATTCATTTTTTGAGTGCCACTTCATTGCATAAACAGGAAATGATGAGCCGGTCATTGCACGGTGGAGATTCGTTATCACCTTCTATCAGCAATATTTTGACCATATTCCATCGAAACTGGACAGCTAGGAAATTGAAAGAAGAAAATGAAGCTGCTGCCAAAGAATCTGTATATGAGATCAAAGAAGACAATTATGAAGAAGATTTTAAGAAACTGTTCCCAGATTTTGAAGGGGAAGTTCCAGTTGAATCTACCACTGTTGACGAAACTGAACTGGACTATCAGATTTCACTCAAATATATCCAATTGTATGGAAATTCTGCTGGTCCAAAATTATTTGACTTGACCATTCGGGGCACCAATATCATGAAAAGCTTCGACAGTGCAGGAAAGACTGCGCAATCGGGATATCAACGTGTTTTACCTTCAACGATTAGTGGTATTAAATCCCGGCTAACTAGCTCGGATACTTCAGGATCAAGATCGTTCAACTTTTACCATGATGCCAATCATTCAGAAGCACTCAAGGTTGTGACATATACTCACAAAATCAAGCAATCTGCATACAATCTGATGCAGCGATGGCCTGAGCACCAGACTCTGCATAATATTCATATGGCGTGTACTGAGCTCTTGGATTACTCTGTCAAAACTCCAATTGCAAGATTTTTGCAAAAAGTTGAACAGATCCTTGTTTTCTTGAGTGAGTGGGAAAAATATGCCAGTAAAGAGGTGTCTTTGGCATCATTGCTCAATGACACCTCCAACTTAATTGTTTCCTGGAGAAGATTGGAACTTTCAACTTGGCCACAATTATTTGAATTCGAGCAAACTAATCTTGAAAAGGATCTTGGTAAGTGGTGGTATCATTTGTATGAAAGCATCATCATCAAGACTCTTGATTTTGTCGGTAACCCAGATGATGAGTCAGTTATCTCCTTCCCCCGTGATCTAGTTGGAGCTCTTAGTTTCTTTTTGAAGCAGTCTTCAATTGGACAATTTGCTTCCCGAATTACCTTGTTGAAAGCCTTTAGCAATCACGTTAAACTGATTTCCAGGGAGTATCCTGTTGCTAAAAAGGTATTTGAAGCCATCGAAAATATTATCATTTTCTATGAGCAGTATTTGTCTACGGTATCGGCACACATAGAAAAAGGTACCTCAAACCTGAGAAAGGAAGTTGAGGAGGTAATTCTTCTAGCAAGTTGGAAGGATACAACGGTTGAAGCTCTGAGAGAAAGTGCTAGGAGATCTCACCACAAACTGTATAAGGTGATTAGAAAGTATCGAGCACTGATCAGTGAACCGGTAGAACCAATTGTTACTGCTGCCCCGCCACAACCTGAAGGACTCACTGGTGTAACTTTGAACAAAGTGTCAAACACTACTACTGTCCAGCATGTTGGTAAGCACCGTGAAAATTTCCGTAAATTTTCTTCAGCGAGCAGAAAGGATTTGTTAACTAGCGAAACAACTGTTTTAAAGCTCACTGGAATCATCTCATCATTACGTGACCAAGAGTTGATGTCACTAGGACCTTTTGTTGATGAGGTCACCACAGAAGCTGCTCGATTGAGAAAGGAAACCCCATCTGAGTTGACCGATGACAATAAAAAGGCAGTTTCAGCATTAAGAGTCGAGAAAGGTAAACTACTAAGTGACACTCTTAAGGAACTAAGGAAATCTGGATTACCAACTTCTGTCAAGGTAGAAGTGGTCAACAATCAGCAAGATGTCGGTAAGATGCTGGCGAATACTCCTCTAATCCAGGGTAAGGATTTCAATTCTGGAAATTCCTACTTCTTCCGAATTCTAGAGATGGTTGGTAGGTTAAGAACTGCAGTGCATACATCAGAAGGAGATGTACCAGCTTCGGATTTGCAGAAAGGTTTGGCCATTTCTGAGAATTTGATGGCTAAAATTTTGGAAACCAGAATGGATTTAGCCTCATCAACTTCTGAAGTTTCATCCATTGACAAGCTCATGAAAGGGTTTTCCAGCACATCAAATTTGCTGGAGTCTGATGTTTCCTTTGTACATCTTACTGACTGCGTGAAAACTCGTGAGTGCTCCAAGAACATTATTCGATGGATTCCAGAAATTATGGACTACGGTTTATCGTCTTGTAAGGACTACCTCTTTTTGGGAGATATTTCTGAGAATGGGTCTTCAGAAGCATTCTTTATGGAATTAAGAACTAGATTTAAAGGATTAAAGTCCACTCTTGAATCTTATTCCGGTTACCAAGAGCTGCCTATCATGACTTCTGATGAGTATGCGATTCACAAAAAGCTGGCTAGTGGTGTTGAGGAAATGGTAATGGATGTGAACACTTGGAAAATGAAAAACGACCAATATAGCTCCATTTGTGATATTATATTGGAGTGGTTGAACTCCAGTTCTAAGGATCTGAAATCAAATCTGATTTTGGTTAGTGAATCGAAGTCACAGTATTCCGCTTTGGAAGGCAAAATTCAAAAGTTATGTAGCTCCATTTTGGTTGTCGTTCAAGAGGTAAGCAGGATGAGAGATACTGCTGAAATCACAGAAGATGATAAGTGGCTCAGTTTGACCAGAAAATACGTTCAACGGTTGAATAATATGTTGCACCGAAAGGAGATTTCTGGGTTGATGGAAGAATGTTTGGTAAATGTGTCTTTGATAGAAAAGTCGGACCTCTCCTCTGCCATCTCAGCTATTGGAGTGGCTTTGCCATTCGCTATTGAATATCAAAGATTGTGCAAAACTATCCAAGAAAAGTTGAACTTTAACTTCTTTGACCTTTCAAAGTCGTCTTATTCGCTCATTTCATGCTTGTACGAATTAGCAGTTAAGGGATTCTGTTCTCCTCAAGAGAAGCAAGAGGAGCAGGATTCTAGTGCTATGAAAGAAGGAACTGGGTTGGGCGACGGAGCAGGTGCCCAAAACAACTCAGAAGACGTTGATGATGATGAAGATCTTTCAGAGCATGCTCAACAAAAGAATGAAGAACAAGGTGATGATAACAACGATCATGACGAGGATGATAAAGCTGTTGATATTGAAGGAGATATGGAGGGTGATTTAGAAGACGCTCCTAATGAAAGCGATGAGGACAAATCAGACAATGATGATGAAGATGAAGAGTTGGACGAGGAAAAGGGTGATATTGGAGATCTTGATCCAAATGCTGTAGACGAAAAGATGTGGAATGAGGAGCCTGATGATAAGAAGGATGAAAAGCAATCAGAAAATCTATCTGAGGGAAATAAGCAAGAGGATCAACCTAATGATGAGGAAGCTGATAACGAAAACCCCCAGAATGATAAGGCAGAAGATAACCAACAAGGTGACGAGAATGAAGCAGAAGAGGATGAGGAAGCAGAGGAAGAAGAAGACATCGGTGAGCAGAAGGATGATGTCAAACATCAAGATGAAGAGGAGCTAGAGCAGCAAGCTGAAGAAGGTGATGCTTTAGAACTTCCAGAAGACATGAATATCGATCACGACGGTAAAGACGATGAAGGTGATGCCGAAGGGGACGAGGATATGGATATAGATGATCTTGACAATGACGAGAATATGGATCCAGAATCAAATGGAGCAGAAAATGGAGATGAAGAGGTCAAAGAAGGTGATGAAGATGAAGAAATTGAGAATGCTGAACCTGAAAATGGCGAAGACATTAACGACGAAGTCAGAGAAGAAACAGGAGACGATGAAGATGATGAAAATGGTCAAAATGATCAGAATGTTCCAGAACCAATGGATGACGACATTCATGAAGATAATAGTAAAGCCAATGAACCTGAAGAAACCATGAAGGTTGAAACAGAAGGTTTACATGGCCCTGATGAAACTCAAGAAGACAGCAAACCTGAGGAAAGTACCGCCGGACAGAAGGAGTCTAGCACTACTGGAGAAGGCGCAGATGAGGCTACCGAGAATGAACAGGATAACATGGAATTAGGTAATGGTTCAAGTTCAGTAAAGCCCGAAAAGGAAGAGCCCAAAGAAGAAGAAGAGGAAGCTGTTGATTCTAATGATCAGGCAAGGAAGGATGCCGAGGACTCCTTGAAGCAACTTGGTGACGCATTGAAGGAATTCCATAAACGCCGACGAGAGATTGAAGAAGCAACACTTGATAAGGAGGAGAATGAACAAAAGGCCAACCAAAATCCCGATGAGTTTGAACATGTTGAAGGTGAGAACAGTTCGTTTGATACCCAAGCTTTGGGAGCCGCGACACAGGAGCAAGTCCAACATATTGATGATAATATGGCTATTGAAGAGGAAGAAGATAACGTCAATGATTTGGAAAATGAAAAAGCGGCACATGAACAGTCATCCAACAATCAGGAGGAAATGGAAGAAGCAAATGGTGGCGAAGATGACGAAACACATGATGATATGGCAGGTCAAACAGCTGTTGCTAGCCAGATGTTTAAAGCTGAAGCTGAAGATGATGCTTCAATGATGGAAGTCAAAGAAGAAGATTCAGAAGCTGATGACAAAGAGAATGTGTTTAACGATGTTATGGGAGATCATTCGGAAGATAACTTGGTACCTGCTCGAGGATTGGACGAATCCAGAGAATTATGGAAGTCGTATGAATCGTCCACTCAAGAACTTGCACTTGGATTATGTGAACAGCTGCGTTTAATTTTGGAGCCTACACAGGCGACGAAGCTTCGTGGTGACTTTAAGACTGGTAAGCGTCTTAACATGAAACGAATTATTCCATACATTGCATCTCAATTTAAGAAGGATAAGATCTGGATGAGGAGAACCAAACCAAGCAAACGTCAATACCAAATCATGATTTCAATTGACGATTCCAAGTCTATGTCAGAGTCACAATCTGTGGATTTGGCATTCCAGACTATTGCGTTGGTTTCGAAAGCACTCACTCAATTAGAATCTGGACAAATTGCTATTACTAGGTTTGGTGAAAACACACAACTGGTTCATCCTTTTGAAAAGCCATTTAACTTTGATTCTGGTTCTGAGGTTGTACAATGGTTTGGATTCGATCAACAAAGAACCGATGTTCAGAGGCTGTTAGAGAAATCTTTACAGATATTTGAAGATGCCAAAAGCAGCTCTAGACAGGACTTATGGCAGCTCGAGATTGTTATTTCAGATGGTGTGTGTGAAGATCATGAAAAACTTCGAAGGTTGGTTCGCAAGGCTCAAGAAGAACGTATTATGATGGTGTTTGTTGTTGTTGACAGCGTTAACAAGAGTGGATCTATTCTTGATATGAACCAAGTTGAGTATGTTGAAGATGAAAATGGAAATACGAAGGTGAAGTTGGCTAGATATCTTGATAAGTTCCCATTCGACTATTACGTTATTGTGAGGGACATCCGTGAATTACCTGCTGTTTTATCTTTGGTTTTGAGACAGTATTTTGCTGAGGTTTCTGATGCTTGATGATTATGAATTATTTTTTTTCTTTTATTATTTTGATTGATAATGATATGGTTTTGTAATTGCTAATAATAATAATATGTTGTACAATAATTTTTAATTTACTTTTAGAGAGAAATGCAGGATAATGCAAGACTCCGTGTCATTATCCTGGGTGATAGGTAGATATTGATACAAAAATTCTATTACATGAAAAATACACAACTTTTTACTTTTGTCTCTTGTAAATCTTTTTCAAAAAGACTTCAATAACCTCTCCCTTGAAACCTCTGGATTCGTCAATTTCAGAGATCATCTTTCTGAGCTTTCCAACAACGTCTTCTTCGTAGGAAAAGTATTCTTGTTCCAACTCTAATTCATTGAAGACTTCCTTAACCTTGGCTTCACAGGTAGAATCCTTTCTACCATAGTTTTTATCCAAGATTTCTCTTTGAGCTGGAGAGGCCTTTTGAAGGGCCTTGTTAATGACCCAACCGCACTTGTTATCTTGGATGTCAGTACCAATCTTTCCGATGACCTCTGGATCACCATAACAGTCAAGATAGTCATCTTGAACTTGGAAGTATTCCCCAAGAGGCAGCAAAACGTCCTTGGCTTGATTCAAGTCCTTTTCATCAGAAATTCCAGACATGTACATGGCGAGAGCAACTGGCAAGTAGAAACTGTAAAAGGCAGTCTTATAAGTGACAATGTAGGAGTGCTTTTGAAGAGAGAACTTTGAGAGATCAACGCTGTCTTCTGGTGCGGTGATCAAATCCAAAAGCTGACCAAGTTCAGTTTGGAAGGTGACTTCATGGAAGAGTTCCATAAGGTCAACGTAGTAGGATTCCTTCTTGAAATATTTCTTGAGAAGGATATAGATAGCAGCTTCCAACATGAAAGCATCGTTGATGGCAATGTTACCAATTTCTGGATTACGGAACCAACATGGTTGTCCTCTTCTGGTATGGGAGGCATCCATCATATCGTCAGCAACCAAGAAGTAAGCTTGAAGCAATTCGACGCACCATCCGAGGACAGCAGCTCTCTTGTATTCAGATTCGCTGAGTTCGCTTTGTTTGGTCAAGATTCTGTAAGTGTCAATAACAGACAATCCTCTGTTAGCCTTACCACCAACTGTGTTGTAGAACAAACTCTTCTTGTACCATTCGACCGCATCGTCAGAGATGTTAGTCTTCTTCAATTCATCCAACAATTCACCAGCGAGATCTGGGAAAATGGACTCGAACTTTTGCTTGGCTTCAGACATGGTGTATACAAACGGATTGGTAGCTTTTATTCAAAAACAGGGGGTGCAAAACTAAACTCGCCGCGATCGAATTTCACCACAGTGATTTTCAACACATGTCCCTGATAGGTGACCAGACAAACACCTCAGCCCGATGAGAACGAACTTTGCCAAAAAAAAAAAAAAATCTCGGGAGTAACCGACCCTCACACACAATCTCTCAAACGGTCTGGCTGCGGGTTGTAAAACATCTCTTTGAGCTAACATTTACATTTGTTCTGAAGTTTTACTGTAATTAATTAAAAGTAGTAGTACCTCTTTATTTTTCCAATTATTAGTCATAGATAATGGACCAACGAGCTCTGAATAGTTGAAATTATATGAATCAAAGTTATCTATCTCTACAGAAGTCTTTCACGGTAACTGTGATATCATCGGGGTTTGAAGAGGTGACAGATTGATGTCGTTTTTTTTTTTTTTTTTTCGATTGTGTAAGAAAAGTATTGCTCAGAACTTCTTGGCCGGTTAGGTTTCTTGGTTCATTTTCACTTACTTTTAATCCAGACGAAATATATGAAAGGGAGATGGGTTGGGGTTGGATTTCTTTGAGCTGGGTGTGCCAACCTTTTTGCTATTTATTAGGCTCTGAGAAGTCTAGTTGCGCTTATTATACCTGTAGGATGAACTAATTTATTCATTCACAATCCCTGGAAAAAAGTTTTGTTTTAAGTATTATGACCAATGGCTGTTTAAAGGCAAAATGGTTAGCAAAGAGCTTTCAAAGAGAAGAAAATCTCTCAATCAAACACTTAGATATCACCATTAAATGCCGAGATCGCGTATCAGATATTTATTAAAGGAGAAAAATTAATGATATATCGATGTATTGGTTCTTTATACAAACAATTAATTTAAGTGATAGGAGCTAATTGATAGAATTTGTTTCAGAAAAATTCCAAAATCGATGCTGCGAATATCGAGAATATTCATTCCTACACATCAATATAACCTCAATTGGAATGTAAATGCTAGTGTTAAATTTTGATATACTAGTTTGGAGATGTTTTCGAAAGTTTTTAATAAAATTAGCTACTAAAAAAACTCTAGGTATATAGGTGTAGAAAGAGCTTAAGGTGATTTAAGTGATAGTTAGGTTCGTTCCTTATTGTAAGTATTCTGGGATATAACGACGTACATTGGGCGATGTAATGTTGTGGATTGAAAAGTTTGTGCCCTTTCCATGGCAAAACTAACTAAATTCATATATCGGCACAAGAAATCAACAATGATGCCATTGTAATAATAGATTCAACGATTAGCTTATATTACATAACGACTTTGGTTTCTCTCCAGTTTCTTCATAATGAGCTTTTTGAATCTCTTTTAGCATTAGCTTGAACGCCTTGATGACATTTTCGTTTTTCGTAGCAGAACATTCCACAAACGGAGAATTAATTTGATCTGCGAACATCTTCCCACTTGCCTTGGAAACTTTGCGCTCTGACTTCAAATCTGATTTATTTCCAACCACCACAAATGGGACAAATGGAGCATTTCTATGGTACTGGCGAAATAGAATAGCGTTAGCGACTCTGAAACGATCAATCGAGGTGCAAATTGGAGCCTATAGTTTCAAAGCATACTTACTGTATCTTCTACAATCTCGTTTCTGATGATATTGAGCTGGTCCAACGATTCTTTTTCGGTTACAGAGTAAAGTAGAAAATAACAATCAGCTGGAATGCTAGACAGACCAGACGGGGTGGATCTATACCGTGCATCAGGATCCACAAGGTGAACAGAATATGTTATACCACGGTAAACGATGATGGTGCTATATAAGTACGTGCCTCCAGCGGAGATTGAATCCATGTAAACCTCGCCCCCTACGATTTCAGTAAAGGTGGTTTTTCCTACCAATTTAGAAATGTGTGTTTCAGATAAGGAACATAATATCAGTACTCACCTACGCCTCTTGCACCCACGATAGCTATTTTCGGTGCCCGTAATACCATATTGCTAACTATATTCTGCAGGGATATTGAAGAAGAGAATGTTATACCTTTCTGTCCACGTTCATAGTCTTCATAGTCTTGGCAAGTATTATCGGATCAACAAAGATGCGGCTGAAGATCTTAGTCTGCTGATAGCGATAGTCTGCATTGAATTTATATGATTAGACGAACCAGGTCTAACCAACTACTATCATAGCATAGAAGATTATTATCAGATATATAAATAAGTGGAAATTTGTTCTGACAACTGAATCTCTATTAATATTGTATCATGGGAATACATTGACAGCGTTGAAGCCAATTGAAAGGTTTGCCCTCATATAATAGTCACGCAACGTATTTCATTATATATTAAATTCAATTCAATTCAATTCATAACCGACACTAGATTATAGTCACTTTTGTTTAACCCCGCTAAAAGAGGTTTTTACCCCAGAAATGAAACGCCCAGCATAATGACCGTGCAAGAGTGGTTTGATGGGGAACGGATTTAATCGGAAGTCGGTATGCCGACTTGCCGGAATTTTTTTTTTTTTTTTTTTTTTTTTTTTTT